>JAQFVV010007560.1:0-77062 GCA_028023455.1 Epiperipatus broadwayi | reverse complement strand
CCACCGTGCCTAAAGAGGTGTTTACTTATGTCGCATCTGAGGCATTATTCCGTAGATTGTATTGTGGAACTGATAACCTATGTTCCAACTCGGTACCACGGGTGGCTTCACTACTCGATGGTGCTGCTGTTCTGTGTGGTGGTCGAATTCTGCACTATGTTAACGAGATACACGTGCTTTGACTGTTACAATATATATAGAATTTAAATTAATTAGGGGCATCAAGTAATATGTAATATTTTGAAAGATAAACTCTTCAAATGCCACTTTCATTAAATTTAATTAGAAACTTATAATGTCATCACTCAATTGCAAAACAGACAAAAATAAATGAAATTTTGTTATAGTCCAAGTTATTTATTAAAGTAGCAACTTTAGACAATACTTTCAAGGTTCAAAATCAAATTTATGGGGATGTTTTTGCAGATTTATTTAAATTTGTCTTAAATATTCATTTTTAACAGTCTTGTAAATTTCTCTTAAAAATATTATATATTTCATCATAAATATTACAATTAAAATGATCAGCCTTTAAGAAATATATATTTTAGAAAGCAACGAATTCTCCAAATACCATGTATATTAAGTATAATTCAATCTCTTACCACCTTAATGTCCAACTATAAAGCAGGGGGGAAATATTCCAATTTTATTCACAATCTGAATAATTTATTACTGGAATAAATTTAGATAAGGCTACTTGTTAGATTCAGTATCAACAGATATTTTTACATTATTTAATTTGGTTTTGAAAATATTATTTAAGACTGAATTAAATGAAATTGTAAAAATATTTTCCATAGATTTGATTACGAATCTCACAAGTGAAAGGTGTTTAAACTTGCTTTCATTATAAATAACTCAGTATATAGATGAAATAAGATCAATTTTTATCTGTTTGAAGTTTAACATTGATTTTGTGAAACATTTAATTAAATTTAATATAGATAATATTTGAAGAATTTCTCATTTTCTACAAAATTATACATTTGTTTAATCTGGGTTAAATCTTGTTAGAATTTACCATCATTTTCATGTTTTAATAAGTTGTAGAATTTTTTCTTTCGCTAATCCTCCAATGATAAATCCAAAACAAACATTCAATATTAAAGAACAAATTTACTCAAAGATAAAACAATGATGGAAACTATTTAAATTTCAACCATATTACAATTGGAAAATCTGTTGAGAAATGTTTTTTTAATTCATTGAGAGAGATATATTTGTTTACAATTGGCTATTTAAAGACTTTTACGTTTGTGTGTGTATATCAATATTGTGATAAACGTATTAAGATATATGAAAATGAAAGAAAGCAGACCAACTTCCATGGGTTTCAAAACTATAAATGTATACATTCGTATTTCATTGACAGAAAAATCGAAAGTAAAATGGGGTGCATTAAATTATTAAGATGTAAAAATTATTCAATTTAATTTTAATATTTGATGGCAAAGTTTAATTTTTTTTTCCAAATATAAATGTCTACCACAGATTTTGAAACTTCATTGTCAATAAGCAAACCACCATTAATTTAAATTTTAATATTAAAACATAAATATTTAATTTAAACCAATAAAATTGATATTTCATTATTTACTATCGTATGCAATATTTTATATTTTATAATTTTTTTGAAAATGGTCATGTGGATAGAGTTCATTAAAAATTTAAATTTTCTTCTTTAAAAGTTATAAATTTATGAACTAATTAAATTCATTGTTATATTATTCAGGCTTTTATTGATTTTCACTCAATCATTATTAATAAGTTAGATGATAGCTTTCAGTTTTATTTTGTTCCAATGACAAATATAATCACTTTTATTGCTGCTAGATTTTAAATTCTCGATTGTATATATCATAAAAAGAGGATCTTATATGTACATAGGTTCTGGCAAAAATTAATCACTCGTAAATTAAGTCTATATAACTTTCACACACACACTTATGTGCGTATCAAGGATGAATAGTTTTTAAAAAAATTATTTCATGAGAACTATCTTTCAACTTAATCAAAATTTTACTTTTTATCTTTTCTTACTCAACTGTACTCTTATACATATATCTTAAATTTTGCATTATCATTTTGTTTTATAATTAAAGCACATTTAATAAATTAAAAGAATTGCAGTATATACAAGAACATCGCATAGAAGTGAAATGTAGTATGTCAAAAGATTTAATGATTAAACACAGTAATAGAATATAGCAAAACAAATCAGAATGGTCACTAATATTTTAAAAACATAAAATTACATTGCAAACAAAGAATTTGACTTTAATTTGACAACATTAAACATTCGTCAACAGAAAAGATGTGGCCAAAAAAGAAAGATAAAAAAGGCAATTTTATTCGAAAAAGAAATGATTTGCTTAATTACCAAATTAAAGATACAGGATGCATAAAAAATTATGTGAGTTATTGCACATTGGAAAATAACAACCTCCCTATAGCTCATCTAATTAAAGATAAGTGGCTTATGTGGAAAAGTAGGTAGCTAGATAGATAGATAGTTAGATGACTAGATAGCTAGATAGTTAGATAACTAGTTGTCTAGATGAATAGATATCTAGTAATAGATAGATAATTATCTTTATTGTCTAATAAAAATATCAGCAAATGGCATGACTCACCAAATAATTCACATTCATAAAACATCATGCTTCTATTAGATAATTCTATGTATATTAATAACATTAATAACTAAATCTGTAACATATTTTGCGTTGTAAATGGAAGTCAATCTCCGAAAATGCACTATTTCTTAAACATTATAGATCTTTGTGCACTCCCCCACTGGTAAGAATTAAAAAAAAACTTAAGTGAATCACTTAAGTTTAGAGCATAAATTCTATATATACCAACTCTTACAAACCATGCTTAAATCAGGACTTGAGACTATTACGTGTCTGATGTTATAATTAAATATTTAATTGTACAAATCTATTTAACTCATTCACAGCAGAAAGACAGTGTCTTATTTTTAACCACCTACAATTTGACAAACATGACTTATAAATATAAACCTATTATTATAAAGTGCTGAAAACTTTGAAATAATTCAAACGGAAGTCAATAATTTCAAAGTTTTCAGCCCTTTATAATAATGGGTTTATATTTCAGGTTAGTGGTTTACGAATGGATGGAGTGCATAGAAAGTTTATATTATTAGGGAAGACAGTTGACAAGGTTTGTAGAGGAAAAAAAGTTAATGATGGACATTCATTATTAAATGAAAATAAAGGGAATTCTTTTTAATATGTGTATATAATGTCATATATAAAAATATTCTGTTTAATAAATATGTAAAAAGAAAAATAATATATCGAATAAGTATAATATGAGAACTTAAATTTTATTTTTAGGTTTTAATTAAATAAAAAAATGTGTACAATGTAATTAAAAGGTAATAGATAAATTGTATTTAAAAAACATGCATACACAAAGTAATGGTTATCTAGTGATATGTAAGAATGAGGTCTCCAAGTTTTTTTTAAAGTGTGGAACTGTTTATTATAGGTTAAAACTAATTAGTGCTGATATAAGAATGACTTGATTGGTCAGGAAGAAAAAGAAAAAAGAGAAAAGTTTTCTAGATCATTCTGGTCTTAACTAAAAGTAAAATCAGTACTAAGAAAGAAAAAAGACTTGGCTGAACTTGAAAACAAAATGTTTCTTTTTTACCCCTCAAAAAAGGAATAATTTAATAATGTCTATGTAAACCCACTAAAGATCATACTCAACCAGTCTTTAATAATTTCAGAAGGTGTAATATGAATTCTCCTGGTCAAAATTATTTGTTAAAGGAAAATAAAAGCTAATTTTGGAAAGAAATGTGACAAAAGTTCAGATTGATGACTCTAGGAAACTGTATATAATTTACCTGAGTTTCCCAAGAAAAGAAGAAATAAAACTAATTAGCATTGGTGGTTGAGAGGTCAGCAACAGCTGCTTTGCAAGCGGTTATCTCGGGTTGGCGGGTTCACGGGTTCGCTTCCCGGCTGATGCTATGACACATGAGAAAAAAAACTAATTACAGCTACAAAATATGCATATTTTAAACTACTATGTCAAAAATATCTCTTACATCTAAACACATGTTATTAATTAGTTGTCGGTAAGGACTGTAAGTGTAACTATTTTTTTTTTATATCTGTTTTTTTTTTCCAAGTGTCATAGCATCGGCCGGGACGCGAACCTGCAACCCGGGCAACTGCTTGTAAGGCAGTCACGCTGACCTCTCGACCACCAATGCAAGACTTTTTATATCTGTTTTGGAACATTTTAAAAGAAAAAGACTTCAACTTTATAAAAAAAAAATTATATACACTTTATTTCATATATATATATCATACATATATAACTGATATTTATTATTAATGTTATTTAAAATTTATTTTATTAAATATATAGTAAATTCAATGAGAGAGCTTCCATTGTCTGTATAGAAGTACAACTTTGATTAATTTTTTTTATTGGTTTGTGATATATTTTAATAGTTGATCAATATTAGGGATATGGAAGGCTACTGTTGAAATTGCAAACGTCATTACCTGTTAGTTTTTTTTTGTTTTTAAAAAGAGAAAGTAACAAATTTTATATACTAAATAAATCATATTTAAATTAGGATAATTTAAAATTTTGAAAATTTCTATTGTTTAAATTAAAATAAACGATCTCCTAAAGGAGTGTCTTAAATGTTAAAGTATTTGTATATACGCATATGAATGTGTGTGTACTAATAGGAATTATACAGTTATCCAAGCTGTTAATAATTGATTTAAGTAATCAATACTAGTATTTGGGAGATGCGTAATAGTAAAAGTAATAGGAGTATTAATAAATATAAGAAAATTATGTAATCTAGGTTTAACAAAACTATTTAATCACAAAACTTTAATTCTATTATTATAACTTTGACAGCTTACTGTAAATTGAAGTAGTGACCAGACAACATTACTGTTGACCATTCATGAACTAGACTTTCTGATGAAGAGTTCAAGGCTCTGAATTAGACCCAAGGATATTTAGGTGTGTATGCATATAAGAGATAAGAGTTTAGTAAATTGAACAAAGATTTTATGCTATAGTATTCTTAAATCATGCCTTATTTAGGTTAACCCTTAATCGAGGAATTAAGAGTTCCAGTTTGCTCCATCAAACTAGTGATGCTCAACATATATATAGTTCAGGGAATACAATAAATTATCACAATATGTACAGAATTAATCCAGTTTCTATATGTGTGCATAAACTGTCTAAATTCTCAAAGAAGTTATTAAATTGCTGTATATAATGAATCTGATTTTTATATTTGGTTAATATTTAATTATTGAAAATAACTTATTTTTATAAATAAACAGTATTTAAAATGCATTAGTATGTTTTAATATATATTAAGGCTATAACTTTAAGACTACACACTTGAAAAATGACAGTAGGGACGTTTACAAATCTTAACATCAGATTTATTTAAAAGATAAGAGTGGCCACTTTTATCTTCAACCTACTTTTTAATCATATAGGAGAATCTAAAGCATTTTAATTTGAGAGCATAAGACTATTAAATACCTCACTGATTAAGTCCGCAATTTCTATTACGCACTAACACTCTCAAATCAAAATGCTTTAGATTCTCCTATATAATTAAAATGTAAGAGTAGCCACTCTTGTCTTTTACATAAATCTTGTGTTAACATTTGCAGAAGTCCCTACTGATGTTTTTCAGGTGCATGGTCTTAAGGTTATAGTCTTAATATATATTACTTTATGTAATGATTATGCACTTAACACATTTAATTATTACAACTTTATATTGTCTTAAAAGATTCATAAGTATAAGATCTCATCACTGACTCATCATAAATTGAAAGATTTCGTAAATGTTAGCATGTTATAGAAATTGTGCACTTAATCAGTAAGGTATTTAATAGCCTTATGCTCTCAAATCAAAATGCTTTAGATTATTCTATACACCTTTACCCCACTTAGCGATTGTCTATTTAGCAATATTTTGCAATAGCCATCATCATAAATTTGTACCCACTACTTTGATGTACAATCGATAATTTGCTATAACAATCAGGAAAAATTAAAAAAAAATTTTTTTTGGCAACCATCTTGAATTTTGCATCACTGATGACATCAGAGAATAGGTATTTTAAATACATTTTACCCAAAAGCAAAAGTACGTTACTGTAATACATATACAGGTATATGTATACTTTGCTGTAATTGTATAGCCATACAATGTTTTATTCATAAAGCACAATGTTAGTACTGCATTCAGTATTTTGATTATAAAATGTATAAATTTAATATATATATATAATTACAGAATCTATAATACCGTATATATATATATATAAGTGTTGAATGTCTTTAGAAAAATTAAGCTTTATTTAAATATAATGTACACTACTTGGATTATTTAAATAAAGTTTAATTTTTCAAAAGACATTCAACACTTATATTAGATGATGAAATAGTCCAATATATAAGTATGCTACAGGACAAATAAAATACCATCATCACAAACTTTCAGAAAAACACTAAATATGAATATTAAACTGTGTGGGTGTGTTTCTTAATTATGATATATTATTTTTAGAACACCTGGATAATTATGTAAAAATAGTTATTGATTTTGTAACTTGGTTAATAAACATGTTGTTTACACTCATGTTGTTTCAAATCAAAAGAAAAACAACATTTTAAAATGCAAATGTCGAATTAGAAAAGTTTAAAAAGAAAAACAGATTGTATTTAAAATAAATGTTAATTAATTTTCTTCTACACAAACAAAGGGGGGGGGAGGGCACTATTACATTACTAAAAATATAGTACTGTATTTATTTATTAAGATTCCAACAATTGACTTATAGCAAATATAAAATAAAATAAAAATAAACTTTATGTATGTTTTTTTTTCTTTTAAAATAAGTTGAATTTTTTTTTCTAAAGTTGATTGATTTACAATACACATTAAGTGTTTTGTTATTCTGGTGTACAGTAATAAGTCTTTATGTTCAACTAAATAATTTATAATTAAACATTGTTTTTTAATTTGAATAATTTTACATGAGTATGAAGCCATAGAGCTTTGAAGGTGCTAAGCTTTAAATAATTAATAAACACAATCTCTTTAACGAGTGTTAAAAGCACATAATTTTTGATATTATATAAGTAATAATCATAAATGTACAGTAATATGTACTGTAATACAAATTTAAAAAAAATGCACTTCAGTATGGATTTTTTTTTCATTACGATGGAAAACTTCTGCAGAAGAATATAAAAACTCTTAAATTCAAATTTAATTTTACTTTCTCTTTCTTTTTGTTGTACTGTACTTTTTAAACAGTGAAAATATGCATTTTTTTCCTAGTGATATAAAACTTTTCTTTTTAGATAATATTTAGTCATCATTGTCATGAAAAAAATCAAGAAAATCTTTGAGCTTGGAAACCAATATGGATATTTTATGTCAACTGGAACCGACCAATTTTTTCCCATAGACCCCCATTATAAATATGTATTCTGTATATGATATTCTTGCTTAACAATGAGTTTTGGGGGACAAATTGCCATCGCTAAGTGGGTAAAGGTGTATAATTAAAAAATAGGTTGAAGATAAGAGTGGCCTCTTTTGTCTTTTAAATAAATCTTGTGTTAAAATTTGAAGAGGTCCCTACTGTCATTTTTCAGATGCATGGTCTTATGGTTATAGCCTTAATATATATTACTTTATGTAATGAGTTTAACAAATTTAATTATTAGTATGTATTAAAAATGCTTATTTTAAAAATGAATTTGTTTTTACTGTGAATTATCAAATATTTTATTTACAAATTGTTTCATCTACAAGAATGTATGAAAATGAACTAAAAGTCACATGACACTTAAAACAGAATAATATTTCATTATTTCTAATATAATGACTAACAATTCATTGTCTGATCATTGTATTATGTGCGTTAGTAGACTTGTAGATATATGGTCTTCCAATACAATTTAATCTGATACCGTCTATGTTTTTAGTGTGCTATTTAAAACTACAATTTATAAGCAAACATTCTATACAAACTTAAGTGAGAAAGTGTGTTACATCACATTCATAAGTAATGATATTCAAAATATTAATCATAAATACTATTGCATAGAATATGAAAAATGAACAGCAGATAGTAATAAAATTTCACACACAACTTCACATTGTAAGAGTAGCTTACAATCATATCAAAACCAGCCTATATCTGTCTACCCCAGTGGTCTTCAACCTTTCACACCTGCAGACTGGTAAAAATAAGGATAAGGTTCTGAGGACCAACAAAAATAAGGATAAGATTTCGCAGACCGGCAGAAGTCTATAGATAATTTTTTTTAAAGATAAGCATAATTATTATAACTGATCAAAACAACAATGTTAAATATATAAGATAAAATTATATATATATATATGGAGTTTATATAATAAAAAACTTTTTTTTAATTTTTTTAGAAAAAATTTAATTTCCCCCCCCCCCCCATAAACATCTGTGATAACTAGAAAAACAAATTAATTTATGAATTATTGACTAGATTTTGTTTTCGTTCTGTTTTCTTTTTTTTTTAATTGGGTAAAAATGAGATGAAAAAATAAATAAAAATTGGTTATAGGTTGAAGAACACTGGTCTACACCACCAAAACAAACCCATTTAAAACATGAGCTTACCTAATAGGTGTTGAATATGTACTATCCTTTTTTTTAATCATATATATTGTAACATCTTCAATCTACACCTATATCACCTTATACAAATATAAATGCACAGGCGCCAATTCTATACAAGATAGAATAAAATTTATAATTTAGGTTGTATCTCTAATTATGGATAAGACTCTTATTACAGCTTAGCTCAGTTGAGGGTTATAGGATTTCGTGGTCATCTGAAATGCAAATTGGGTGAGAGAAGCATTTATAAACAATAATTATATAATGTTTCTTTAGTTATACTATGAGTACTTACTGAAGTTATCAAAAGAAAGCAATTTGTGGATTAAATCAAGAATCATGATATGTTCAATTCTCCCACCATCCAACTATATAGCAGACCAATCTCACCACTTATCTAATATGTTTGGGGACCACTGTAACAATAATTAATCTACAGACATTTGATTTAGATTGCACAGCTATACCGATGTTTATTTAAATGATGAAATAATCTCAGGGCTCTATTATATGAATAATAAGTCAATCCTATTATAAGATGATTATTAAGTAATGAGGAACTATTGTGAAACTGACAATTCTTACAATGAAATAAAGGATAAACAATGATAGAGATTGGGTGCATTTTTATCTCACATCATTATCTATTTTAAACAAGGTAAAAATCTATATCTTGGCATTAAGCAATGGTTGGATCAATTAATTCAGTGTTATATAAGTAGATGGCATATATTATTAAACTGATAAGTAATACAATTAGATTATGTTAAATCTACACGCAAAATAATTCAGAGTGAATCTTACTTCAACAAACATTTATTACAAGACACATTCTTTTACAAACACATCGATGATGATTTAACATTAATTTCGCATTACCACAAGTTTGACTAAACAACATTTAAATTACATAAATCCTATACACTTAATATTTGGAGGCTCTTCCTCTTATATGTTATTTCAATATTATTTACAACTCTATTTATTAAATTATTAACAATACAAAATAATTATATATTTACGTACCAATGTTTTTGTCATCTATTCTCATTCTGTGCTCTCAATGGACCAAGAAAAATGGTATCAAGTAATCAACTAATGCCATTAAAATTATTTCCATATGTCTATAAATTTATACTTACTATATAAAATTAAGTACTAATTTTATTAAAATTAGTATTAAATAAAGTAAAATTTTATAATCCGATATTACATTCATACCAGGAGGGTGAATTGCCAATAATAATAATAAATGAAATAATGATAATGTAGGTGATATGATTTGACAAGCTACTTAGAACTTACAATTTCAGCGATTGTCTTCCTCCATATCTCTAAGTTTATCATATCTCCAAATGTGTGTACATTTATAAATTCACAATCATAATGCATTTATTGATTATATTTTCTATCGGTTTACTTGCGGAATGAATAAATTTCACAATACGGATGGCACAATGAGCCAATCATTAAATTATTAATCTAACTTCAAGTATATTACAGAAATCACTAAAACGCCTATCAGAAATAACTAACAATATGACGATAATTATGCGCAATGAAAAGGGAGAGCAAAATACTAACAAATAAATATTCACATACGGGCGCAAGAGGATTAACAAAACTCTAAACATCAACTTAATTCATCAACATAATAGCTACCCATTTTTCTGACACAAATGGTGCAGAACCCAGCCAACTTATCATGTATAAATGTGGCATCTACTAATTCACTTTAAGGAATATAATTATCACATCATATATTATTCAATAAGGAAATATACTATCACCCACGGCTCAATAGGTAAGTAATTAAAGAGAGCATTACTCAATCCGAATAGCATGATTATCCCTTCAGTCACCTTTTCACTCGAAAGGTATTTAACGCATTTCATATAAGTCAAATCTATAAACAGATAAACTCTTAAATTTTCACACTCTTTAACGCATAGCACCAACCGAAACCGATAGAAAAACAAATAAGCATAAATCTATTTCTTATAAAATAGCTTATGACAGCAAACATACACATGAACATATGATCATGTATGGAATATTTTTGAACTCATATCAGATAATAAAATATTATATTAGCATTAATTAAATTATAAATGAATCTAATACCTATGAAAAAATTATGAACATCGAATTTCAAATTAACGTAAATACTATCAAATAAGCCTGACCATTTAGCAATATTGGCATAAATATTTCCATGTATCTATTTATCATGACCAACTAATGAATAATGATAAAGCACTCAATTTGCACCAATAATGTGAGCACGGGAATATAACATTTTTACATAATACAACAAAAGAAAATATTACTGGTTTGGTATAATTTATACCAAAATCTCTGAGATGTTCTAGAAGAGATTAAGCATGTAAATACATAACATTAATAACTCAAATTAATATCAAACTAAACAAAAGAAAATCTATCTATCTATCATATGCAATGGGAAGAAATACATGTCAAACCTTCTATCATTAAAATAAAAGTTTCCCTTTTCCCTCTCTCTTTTTTAGTTCACACTTAAAATTTTAAGAGTAGAAATGTACACACAGCTCATGATGATAATGATGAATAAACAAACTTTAAAACAAATATTACTCCTGCAGAATAAACATGAATTTGGAAAAACAGCAATAATCTCCAATGTTCTTTAGGGCTTCCTAATGGACATTACAAGCAGCTTTTGCACATATTTGAATCAATTTATTTGTCATAAAATCTCCAAAATTCAGCAAGATCATCCAAATAAATGTTTATGATTCATGCTATTTTCAACTTTGTTCCATCTAAAATTTCCAGCATTTAATAAAATTTTAATAACAATTAAGATCAGAGTTATTTGGTCATCCATGCTTATACACATTCCTGAAAAATAATTATCAAATATCATTAAGTCACATATTCTATCACTCATTTATAGGTGTGAATGGTAAGGTAATTTGGTATATGTAGCTGTTCTAACAATGTAAAGTATTAGAATGAATAATTTTTCTGTTTCACCTTTATTTTACACAATAAAAATAGAAAACTTATTAAATGAGAGTCAATAAAATATTTCATTAAACAGTTCAGCATAACTTTTCCAATTATTGTCAGTATTGTTAATTTATATACTTCCAGTATCACATTATTCATTATAAGTAAGTTATAGCAAAATTGTATTAGCAATTTTTTTTATATAATATCCATGCATTTCGAATAAAAGTAAATTCAAATTGTTAGTCGATAAAAGCCAGAGCTGGTGTACCTTTAAAAGTTTAGCCTTCCATATTGAACAATCCTATCCTGTATCATTCACAAGTACATGTTGGCATTTACATTTGAGTAGTACAAGAGAAGTTTACTTAGTAAAGGGAATAGTAGAGAGTTTAATGAAAATATTAGGTTCACTTGTTTTATTGCATAGATTATCTCTACTTTATTTTTACTATTTTTTTTTTTTAAAAAAAATTTCATCTCTTCTAAAACTTTTTCTGAAGTCTTCTCTCTACTTAACCACACCTCCTTTTTTATAATAAGGCTAACAATCTGCAAAAATGTATTATTTGTAAAAAAAAATGTTAGGAATAGAGTATTGAAAAAAAAATTAAATTAAAATATTTCCTAATAATAAATGAAATAAATAACTTTTACATTTTCAAATGAAATATTTTAGGCAATAAATAGCTAATAAAAAAATCACATTAGCTGATGGTGTGTGTGTGTCTGTCTGTCCATTAATCCAGAGGTCTATTAACTCTTACTGTGGTCATTAATTTTATTGGCCGAATGAGATAGAACTCTAAACTTTTAATTGATCAATTCACAAACTCAGCTGTAAAAATATATTAATCTTTTAATATTATATTCACTTTAGTTTTGTTTGTAAAAAGTATATTAATAATTTGTCAGGTTATGAAAGTAAACGAAAGTTTTTTCAAAAATAAATTTTTATTTATAAATATAAAAATATTTGATGGTGGCAAATCTAAAATGAACATTACTCACCAACTAAAAAGTGTTGTTGACATCAGTGATTTCTTTCCCAATTTTATGTTATGGAAAAGTAAATAATTTTTACTAAAATCTTGACTATTTTTCTAAAATAATGTTATTTTTAGCATATTTTATCAAAATAATTTATAATATGTCAAAAAATACTTTTGAAATGGTCTAAAACATTCATTTATCACTTTCAAAATGAAACAAAAGAAAACATAGTGGTAAATTTATTGACAAGCAGTTTTTTTATCCTTTACAGTTAACAACCAATCAGCAGCAGGAATGGACTGCCCCCTTTATTGTTAGACTTACAATGTCACATTTATTGATTTTTTACTTGTAAAATAATTTGAGAGAGGTCAGCATCATACAGGACTTTTTCTAAGCTTTCAAACAAGCGCATAAACCACAATGTAGTTCAAAAAGTGGCTGATTTAGAGCAACTTAAAGCTGTTGATGTGGATTAGCATATAGAGCTGGGAAAGTGTTAATGACTAAGCTATTAGCAATATTTATTGAAAATAAATAATGCTATTGCAAAATGGATATTCTGAGTGATAATTAAAAATATGAATGAGGTGTGAAGTGTGAAATGATGTGAATGGACCTGCACCCACATATACAAGTTAAATCTTGGAATGGCAATAAACAATAGATTAAAAAATTAATGAATAAGCACTCATCAGGGCCTTACAGACAAATAATACTTATTCCCTAGTTTAGCTTTCATACCAACAACTCCTGATACAATCCATTCCCATCTTCCATTATTATATATATATATATATATATATATATAAAATTTTTAATGATTGGTATACTCCAACGAACATCCTAAGAGCTTTTCAATCGAATTATACATTAAGTTATATCACAATTCATCTTTTTTTTTTATTAGGTACCCCTAACCACTAACAACACAATGTGAACTTCCCATATTCCTTGATGGTGCCAATCTAGAAGGTCACAATATATATATATACTATCCTTTCTTTTAATCATATATATATGACAAATGTTTTTCTTATCAAATATCAAGTTAAATAAATGTCGCAATGAAATAATTTTTTTTACTTAATAAAAAGTTAAAGTTCATTTAAAGAATATATATATATACTAACAATAGACTAATGACCTATATATTGTACATCATGAATTGATATAGAGACTGAGTAAATGTAGTGATGATCCAATGTCAAGCTCATCACTAGGCAACCAAATGTGGAAAATAAAATTAGAATTCTGTTACATAATTTTTTTTTTAACTACAACCAATATAATTTGTGCAACAATAGGCAGCTATGGCTATCTTAAAGGAAATGGAAAGGCTAGTATACCAAACACTGGAAACTAAGCTTGGTATAAAAGCAAGCCCAGTTTATTTCCATCGTCTTTTATTATTTTATAAGCAATGTGTTAACCAAATAAAGCTAACATCCTGAGACCAAATGTTCAAATGCAAAGAAAAATGTATGACTCATTTGAATACTCTGAATTGTCCATATAAATTTCTTAGTGCAAAATCATAAAAAATTAAAAATGACATTTAAATTAAGACAAGTTTGATAAGTTCATGCAGTTTAATAAAATTAATGAACTGTTTTTAAATTGATATTGGAAAAACTGCACTATTACTCAAACATGAACAAAGAAGAAATCGAATATCACCAGCACTTAAACAAAATGATGAAGTAATTTTTTTCCTGTAAGCCATTAAATGCCAAATTGCAAAAAAGAAAAATTTATGTTATTAACTGCTGTGCAATGTATTCTGGCTAAATCAGCAATGCCATAGGACTGAGCATCACTATCCTGCCCCTGGAAGCATAATGAATTAACCTACTTACTCTTGTAATACCTAAAGAAGCCCAATTGTCCTACCTAAATGTATATCCATAGATCGAGAAGAAGAGCAACTGCAGAGAATGGCTGTAATACTGTATTGCATAGAAATTCCAATGAGTGATAGATGTGAACCAATGAGAGTGATTAAAAAAAGATAGGCTGTATTTATGAAGGACATTATTGCCATCTCATGAACATTAACTATAATAATTTAATGAAAGCTCTGATTTTGTTAGGTATATTTATTATATATGTAATTGTAAAATTCTTTTTTAATTTTATTTCCACAATTGGAAGCATAAGTGTCTATAATTTGGAAGAGCTCATTATAAGTGAAAGCAGTAAAATGAGGAGGGGGAAATCATTAAGTTAGATACATTTTTTTGATTAAATAAAATTTAGGTCAGCTTTCCCTCCATAGCAACTTGATATTGATCATCATGATATGGGATAAGGTAAGATTTTTAAGATTATTCCATATTAATTACATACTTATTAAAGAACAGAGTTCATGTTAAAATTGTTTGTTGTTAACTAATAATCATTTGTTTATTTTTCAGTATAAATGACTAATCTTGTATGGATGTTCTTTTCTGTCAACTGTAGGTAAATGTACATAGATAGGGGGTCCCCAAGAAGATTGAACATTGCAAATTTGAATTGGATAATGAGGCTACTACAAATGTACCAGCTTAAAATTTTACAATTAGCTAGTTAGCTTTGCAGTTGAGTTAATAATAATACTTTTTTTCTATTTTTTGGCTTTGTAATAATTAGTGCCATCTCATACATTTCTACCATTGGGTAAGGGTTTGAAAATATGAATATTTTCACTTGTTGATATGGTAGAAATCCATACTTGACACAAGCAGTTATACTATTTTACTTTGTTAAAATGTTTTAATTTTTTTTCTTTACTTTGTTTTATTATTTAATAAACAGTGTCAAATTTATCCACATTTAGCTGGTCTCTAATTTATCGAAATTATATATGCACTCACTTATCAACCAGTAACTGAGGATATTAAAACAGGTAAGTGATATTTATTAACTGAGAATATGTATACACACTCCACACTCTTATATGATAACACACAAACATGCTTGGATAGATCTTTAAATCAATTGTAACCTATGTGAAAGAGTGATAGTTGTGATATCATGTAATTTTACCCCTGAAGAGAACTCAAGGCAGGTTTCTTCCCGAGTTTGAATATGGAGGTATAACAGAGCTTAAAGGAGAGGCGAGGTATGGATGAACTAGTCCAAATTGTATCTAAATTTAATATGTAAATACAGAGCTAGCCAATGGAGGTAGATATGATCATAGGTTAGGTACCTCATCATGTCATTGATAACATCCTACTGGAAGACCTTAAGTCCAACCATAGTGAGATTTGTTTCCCCTCTCTTGTGGTAAAAAGCCAGCTTGTTACAACATAAATATCACTAAAATCTATGAAATCACATAAAATGTTTATGGTGATAATTGCTTAAAATATGAAACAGTTTTTAAGTAGCATAAATAATTTTTGAATGGTAGAGAAAAGCTAAAGGATAGTGAGTGATTGTGAATGCAAACCATCAACAAATCAGACATCAAAAGTTATAAAATACGGGTGTGATTTTGTGCTAAATGATGCATGGGAGAGGCTCTCATCATCAATTGTGAAACAGTTGTATTAATTTTAAAAGACAATTTAAGAAAAACAAAAGTTTGTTCAAGATTTACTTTTTGCATGTTGCCAAATCACCAAAAACTGATAATTGAATATTCCGGAGAAATCATTTGAGCCAATAAAAATAGTCCAAAATTATGATGAGGCCTGGATACTTTCTTAAAACAAAGTGTCAAAATGCTGAATAGAAGTGAAAAAGTTTATGAAAAGCCTAAAAATTATGAAAAACATCATTTAAAATCAAAATAATGTTTTTTTTTTTTTTTTATGATAGCAATCATCCATAAAGAATTTGTCCAATAAAGTCAAACAACTATTGGGGAATTTATTTCACAGTTTTGAAGCATTGGTGAATCTGATAATTGATATTTGCTATGAAATAATGTATTGAGTCATAATTCTTTAATTATTCAATAGTGTCAAAAATGATGTTTGGGTGCAAAATCATCTACCGTATTTACCATATTTAGCATTATGTGATTTTTTTCTATTTCATTGAAAGAAAAGTATTTTGATAACAGCATTCAAATAGAATATGCATGAATATTGCAAGAGTCTACATTCCAAAATGAGCTGAAAAATTCTTGAATATAAAAAACACATTCAATCTAAAGGAAATTATTTCAAGTGATTTTATAGCACCAATCTATGAACTTTATTGTCAGACAGAGTAATGCATACCTGCAATCATCTCAAGCTAGACAAATAATAATCTTTGTTGTGAAAAAATTAACTTTGACTACATATATTGCCTGATAATTAGAGTAATTTATTATATCTAATGAAATAGTCAAAAGATCTTTTCATTCTGTAGTTCATAAGAAGTTCAAATATTGGAAATAACAAGCCATGATCCATGAACTGAGTGCTATAGAGTTTGCTAGTCTGGCTTCTGTCACTTTATTTACCCACAATTCAATTCTAGAAAAGTTACAATAAAATGGCAATTTGCATTCTGTACTTCATAAGAAGTTCAAATATTGGAAATAACAAGCCATGATTCATGAACTGAGTGCTATAGAGTTTGCTAGTCTGGCTTCTGTCACTTTATTTACCCACAATTCAATTCTAGAAAAGTTACAATAAAATGGCAATTTGGTGTTATAAATTCTGTGAATAAATAGAAAGTACTTACAAATTTACTCATGAATATTTATTTATTGATTCAACAACCCATTGTTTTGTGTAGGAACTATATATATATATATATATATATATATATATATATATATCATCACCCATTATCAATCCACTGCAGGATGAAGGTCTCTCCAAGTTTAATCCATCTTCTCTGATCTTTAGCTTCTCTTTTCCACAACACACCTGCACATTTTCTTATTTCATCCATCCATCTCACATGTGGTCTCTTTCTGGGTCTTTTACAATCTCTTGGAATCCAGTTTAAAATTCCAATTGTCCATCTATTATCATTTCTTCTAGCAATATGTCCAGCCCAACTCCATTTCAATCTTTTAATTTTTTCAATAAGGTCAGTAACACCTGTTTGTTGTCTTACCCATACATTGCGTTTTCGATCTCTTCTTGTTACTCCCAACATACATCTCTCCATACTCCTTTGAGTGGTCTGAAGTCTCTGTATTGCTCTTCTATTAAGTGTCCAAGTCTCAGATCCATAAGTAAGAACTGGTAAAACACATTTGTTAAAAACCATTCTTTTCAAACACATAGGCATATTTCCTTTTAGTAACAAGTTATTTCTACCAAAAGCACTCCAACCAAGTTTAATTCTATGATTAATTTCCTCCATTATGTTTCCATCTGTATTAATAATCTGACCAAGGTATTTGTAACTGTTAACTTCTTCTAATCCTTCATAATCAATCTTTATTTTCATATTTTGAGCAAATCGATTAAACATTACTTTAGTCTTTTTAACATTTATCTTTAGTCCTACTTTTCTACTTTCATCTGCTAACTCCTGCAACATTTCCTGCAGCTCTGAAGCATTATTTGCAAAAATAATTACATCATCTGCAAAATCTAAATGACTTAAATACTCTCCATTTACTTTCATTCCTTTAGTTTCCCATTTTAATCCACAAAATACTTCTTGCAGCACTGCTGTAAAAAGTTTTGGAGATATGGAGTCACCTTGTCTTACACCTTTCTCAATGTTGATTTTTCCAGTATCATTATGTAATCTAATTGTTGCTGTTGCATTTTTATAAATATTCTTTAAAATATGACAATATCCTGGATCTATATTTTGATGATCCAATGCTTTAATCACTGAAGAAATGTGTATAGAATCGAATGCCTTTTCATAATCTACAAATCCAAAACATAATGACAACTTATATTCATTTGTCCTTTCTATGACTTCTCTCAATACCTGGATATGATCTATTGTACTAAAACCACTTTCCAATCCAGCTTGTTCTCTTGGTTGGTGGAAATCCAAAGTTCTCTGTAGACGAGTTGTAATTATCTTGGTAAAATTTTTTATATAAAACTGATAAAAGGCTGATAGGTCTGTAATTTCTAATATCTTCTTTATCACATTTTTTAAATATTAATATTATTACTGCATTCTTCCAATATTCCGGTACATCTTTATCATTTAGACATTTGGTATATAACTTTGCTAAAATTGTTTCTATTTCTTCACCTGCTTCTTTTAATATATCAATTATAATTCCATCATTTCCTGGAGCCTTTCCTTTCTTCATACATTTAATTGCATGTCTCACTTCTTCATTTAAAATTCTGGGCAATTCAGAAGATGTAATAGATATAGAAGGTACTTGTTCTTTATTACTATATAATTCTTGATAAAAATCTTCTACCAATTTCATGATGTCATCTCTCTTTTTAGTAATAATTCCATCTTTTTTTCTTATTGCAGATATAAATTTCCTACCAATACCAAAATGTTGGTTAACATTCTTGAGACTTTTATTTTCTTCTACAGCTTTCCTTGCTATTTCACAGTTATACTTTCTTATATCATTTTCAACTCTTTTCCGTATATATATATATATATATATATATACGGAATATATATATATATATATATATATTAGAAAATACAGTACTTAAAAGTATATATATATATAAGAGAGAAGCTATCAAATACCAGATTAATCCCATTATTATTTGACACACATAATCTAAAAGTCTTCTGCCTATAGACAAAATTAAGTTCATATTTAAATTAAGTTTAATTCAGAAAACAATATTTTACATTTTAAAACTTACTATTAAATAAACATATATCATTATACAACGGAATTAGACTGAGCATGAAGTTATACAAATCCCTAACAATGTTCTGCCGTATGCATAACTACTAAATCCTAACTTGGATATACAATTTTGGGGTATTGCATGTGTTGGAGAGTATATCTTTCTAATTATTAATTTTAAAAAATAACTGTTTATGATTTGTTCATATAATGCTTATAAAACAGATAGCAATAGATAGTATTACATAATTTGTACCCGTAGAATTATATTAAAATATAGTTAGTCGTTTGGAAGATTGTGACATGTAAGCATCACAATACAGAATGAAACAACTATTTCATTTAAATGATGGAAGTGAGATTTTTTTTTGTATTTATGCTACTCAGCTGAGAATCGAACCTGTAGTTCTGAACTATCTCGGCCTATTGAAATATTGTTTTAAACAATACAAATGCTATATTAATTTGAAAGTGCTATACAACTCAGATCTGGATAACAGAAATACTGCTATTAATGCTTATTTAATTCCAACAACTATAAAATATTTTCAGGAAAGTAATTTATTACAGTACATCATTTAAGTTTTATAATTCTAGAAGACCACATACTTCATATCTGAATACATCACTATTTTAATGTTAAATAAATATTGCCTTACGTAAACGATTGACAATCTACGATTATGCATCAACATTATTTTTCTATTGTCTGTTTGTTGTTTCATATTTTTTAAAATAACAAACAGATGCCAACTATTTTTTTAAAAATAAATTTAGTAATATCCATGCACACACACACACAAAACATTTTTCTTTGAAAGTAAACCGATTTTTTATATTCAGTAATTTTTTTAAAAATTTTAAATCTCATTTATTTTTGTAAATAAAAATAGATTTTTTTTGAAAACCTTTCAGTTAATGTTGAGAAATATGGTATAATAATATTATTTAAAATAAACATTTATGTTTTCCTAGGTTAAGAAATTCTATAAATAGTTGCTATAAAAGTAATAATTTCTAACTTTATTCATACCATAGAATACATTCATAAATAAAACTAAATTCATTTTATTTTGCAAAGAATAAGGAAAAGAAAGAGGGAAACTTTTAAAAGGAAGAAAAAAAAAGAGAAAGGGAAAAGAAAAGAAAGAAAAAGGAGAAGGAAAAGAGGGAAAGAGAAAATGAAAGAAAAAGCAAAGGAATGAGACATAAAAAGAAATAAAAGAAAAAAAAGAGAAAAAAGTGGAGAGGAGAAAGAGAGAGAAAAGAATAGCTCAGTTGGTTAGAGCATTTGCCTTAAATTCGATATTCAAAAATCTAAAGGTGCGAGTTCAACTTCTAAGCGAATATTGTCATTGTGCATATAGGCCAGCAACACCCGAATAAGAGTATAGAATAACACTACTCAAAACATCGTGTAATTACTAACCTGTGTTATCTATTTGTATGTTATTAATATTTTAAACATTTTAAAAGAACTATTTAAACAGTCAATTAGTTGTACTTATTCCAAAATATAATGAAGGGCATCTATGGTATATTCACTTGCAGTGCTTGGCATCTGGGATTTGAATCTTAACAAATATGGACATATTTTTACTTTTAAATAGCAAATACTTTTTTTTTTAAATCTTCTAAATGTTTTAGTAGAAAGTCAATAGGCAATTATAAAGTAATGCATTCTTTTTCATTGTTCCTCTAAGAAGGCCTGCAGGTACCTATTTAAAGATTATTTTTATCTTTTTATCCGTAAGATATTTATCATATCATATAAAACCTATGTAATAATCGTTTTTCGCTGTTTATGTTAGTATACAATTTATTCTATAACAAATCATCAGGCCCACCAAATGTGTAAAGATTATATTTTTTATTTTAATATTAACAGAAGTTAATTAGCACATTAATCATAAAAAAGTCCCCTGTGGTTTAGGACAATAGTGAAAATGGTGGTTCCAAGAGCTGACAAAAAAGTAAAAGAAAAAATCTCAATATTTTTAATTAATTAAAAATAATACTTCCAAAGTGTCACATTTGTTATCAAATATCATGTGGTGGATTGAGCATCTGACTACGTAATTATTTTGTCATACGCAGAAATAAAATTAGCCCCCAAACGAAACCTTTCAGAATTGATTAACTCTAGAAAGCAATTGGAATATTTATTGGGATAATCATATAATGTTAGTGCTTGAATACTGCTTAATCTCTCAAAGAAATGCTGTACAATTATTTAACAAATGATTGTTTTGATATACTGATGTTGAGATTAATGTTGTGACTTGATAAACTAAAATTAATAAAATACTACAAATAAAATTTGGAATATATTTTAAATACTTTTAGGATTTTTTATTTATAATTATTATGAAGAAGCATTTTGCAGTTTACTATAGTGGTAGAGATATATTTAGAAGCTAAAGGCTCCTGAAATGAAGTTTATCCTAACATTTTTGCTGTGTAAACGTAACAACCTCTTGACAAACCATTTACTCATTATTACTATTATTTACTATAAAATGAGTTGATATGGATTATTTAGAAAAATATTTTTACCTGAAAATTAAAAACCAGTAACCAAATTTTCTAATAATATTTTTATCTTTAAATTTTAATTGCTTTTTTTTTTTTTTTTAAAAAGATAATCTAACTAAAAATAATGGAAAAATAAACAAATTTATAAACAATTGGGAAAATATCAGGTTAGATTACTGTAATTGATATTAAAATTTCAGGTATAAAAATAGAAGTCAAAATTGCATTGTTTACCTACAAAAAATATTTTAGAAATGGTATATATATATGTGTGTGTGTGTGTGCAGTACTTTGATGCAAGAGGATAATACATTACTAAAGCTAAGGCTTGAAAATTTATTGGTGCAGTTATTATATATTATTAGTGGTTTATGGTTTGATATTTACATATTTTATATTTAGTCATTTGTTTGCAAGATTATTAAAATGAGTAGAAATTAACTTCAATTTATAAATTTAATTTATATGCCAATTCAAACGAGGCTGTGTGGACATTTCTGCACAATTTGATATTCATCTTAATAAATAGTATCTTATCTGCTATCCATATAAAATTTTGAATAACAAATGAAAGTGAATTCATTTTTCATTTGTAATGAAGATTACACTGATATTAATAAAACTAAAGTTTGAAAATTGATCTATACAGTTATTTTCATATTACTAGAATTTTATAATTTAGTACAGCTCAAATTAGCTGTATTATAAAGCTGGTCAAAAATGAGTAAAGACAGCTTAAGAAAAGACTCTAATGGATTGATTAGTAACATTTAATATTGCTATGTGAGTACGCATGCATTTGAAAACACACATAACCTAAATTACACTGGTTTAAAACATTAAAAGGAAATTGATCTATATATAAAGTTAATGATATTTATAAATATTTTGAATGATAAAAGTATTTTGTAAATTATAATTAGTAAGGGGATGACAGTATAATACAAGGGCAGAAAAAAGTTAATTTAGTTCAGTTTTATTATATGCAAATTAATTTTAATTGAGATAATGCACAACATTTTGTAAATATCCAGATTTGACTTTTGGAATAAATTTAAATAAATAATTTGCATTTTTCTTGTAATAAATTGAGATACTGCTCAACCTCACTGCACTTGTTAAAATGCGTATATGACAGCCAATCAGAATGTCATGATAGCCATCTAAACAACAATCAAACCTAAACACACAACAAAGATTTTATGAGAAAAAGGCAGCCACCCTTCTCTCAACTTTTCTTTCTATTAAGATAAGGGTGTGGCTGCCCTTTTCTCATAAAATCTTTGCTGTGTGTTTAGGTTTGATTGTCATTTAGATGGCTATCATGACATTCTGATTGGCTGTCATAAACACATTTTAATGAATGCAGTGAGGTTCAGCAATATCTCAATTTATTTCAATTTTCAACAATCTGCACTTTGCAAATTAAAATATTATTTACATACTTTACTACTTGTTATGTATTCTAAAAACTGCTATGTAGTAAATCATAGGATTTTGCATTGTATGCTTATGATTTAGACTCAGTGAGTTATTTGTGAAGATATTTAGGTTTCAAACTTTCAAATCTAAACACTTACGACTGGCTTAGGTATATAGAAAGAAAAGTTGAGATAAGGGTGTGGCTGCCCTTTTCTCATAAAATCTTTGTTGCGTGTTTAGATGGCTATCATGACATTCTGATTGGCTGTTGTATACATATTTTAATGAGTGCAATGAGGTTCAGCAGGATCTCAATTTATTTCAATTTTCAACTATCTGCACTTCGCAAATTAAAATATTTTTCTTGTAGTAAATTGAATGGCAAATCTGAATAATATTAAAATTTATAAAGTAGTAAAATTGAGAGTGTTATTGAATGAATTTCAGGATTTGGTTGTGATTTTCTTTTATTTTGTTTCTGTTTTTTACCTGCATAATTATATATTTTTGTAATCATTTATAAAAATAATTAAAAAAGGTAGAAAATATTTATGAAAAAAACCTGTTGTGTAAAAAATATATTAAATCCAGTCTTTAAGTCTGAATAAAAATGTTTTGTAAAAACATTATGATATATTAATATGGACTTAATTATTTAAGCATTAAAACATATTATGAGGACATGAGATATAAACAAATATGAAAAATAATGTAAAAGTAAGCCTGATGCAAAAGGAAACAGTGCAGATTGATTCAATAAAGAAAAGCCATTAATTAAATTAGTTTCCTTCAGGACAGCTTTATCTTATGGACTGTTTAAAAGTATTTTTGAATACTGTATTCAACACAGTTAAAATGTTAATAGAAAAAAAGTATTTATCATATGTAACTAATACAACTGAAGACATGTCAATCAAAAGATCTGGAACTACGGAGTTGTACCAAGAGACAAAATTTCAGAGAATACAATGTGGCCTATTTTAAAAAGGAAAATAATCATGCTATATGGAAATAAGTAGACTCTGACATAAGACCTGACCTATATCTATCAATAGAAGGATTCATCTACATTGTCTATTATTACTGACATTTGAAGAAAATAATCACAATCAGGACTAGATTGAAAGACTATTGTTAAAGATATGCACATATATAGTAAGTTTACACTCAACAAAATCTTATTTTAAAATATTTTTATTATATGGTAAGATCTTTTTTATACTTATCTATAAGATCATAAATATAATATTTATATTTGATTTATTATTTTGATTTTTTTATATTTATTTACTTCTTTTATATTGTGGTTGTTGCAAATGGATAATTGATTATTTAATAATTATTTATGGTAAATAAATTGTTTTTTATTAACCTAGTTTGTTTGAACTCATTCCACATATAAGCTTTTTATATATTACTAACCTTAGAAAGCCAGATAGTCACTGGGAGATGGTCAGGGATATTGGAATTACATTAAAATAATGGTGATCAATGATAGTATTGGATCTTTTCATTTAAAAGAGATTGGCACCTAAAGATTAATTTTAAATTGACTATAAACAAAAAAATTAAAATCTAATCATTATACTTAACCTATCTTTCAATGGTAAAGTTATGTTGATTCTCAGCAGTAACATTAGTTACATTGAATATATATATATATTGTAATGGGCACATACGTACGTTAAATTATTTTTTATTAGTAAACATAAAAAAAAAAAATTTGCCAATAAAAATTTCTTTTTTAAGAATTAAAAACTGAAAATTAAAAAATCATCTTAAACTCGCATATATATAAAATCGCACAGATAAATAATTATTAAAATAAAACTTTATTAAAAAAAGAGTAGTTTAAAACTAAATTTTCAGAAAAGATTTAGAGATAAAAATATGTTTAAGTTTGAAAACAAATTAATTAATCTTTTGTAAAATGGAAATGATTATTTTAATTAGTAAACTAGCCTTTGGGCATTTAAATGTATAAGCATCGGTCAGATAGGAAAACAATAGAAACTTTTAGCAAATGAAAGAAATCCATCAGGAAATCGGACCTCAACGAAAAGTTTTTCACCATCATGACATAATGTTGAGTTAATCCACAAAATTATTATAAAAGGAAAGGTTTGAAAATAAAAGAGTTAATTAGTTATTACGATGTGACTATATGTGTTAGTGTGGAGTTGAAGGAAAAGGGATTGAAAAGACACACTCTTCAATCCCTTCAGTTTTGTAAAAAAAAAAAAAGAGAAATGACATCGTTTTTTTTCTACATTAAGGACCAACTAAACTAAAAGACCTCCGGATAAATAAATAAAAAACAACGGTTAACTCAACCAATCTTTTTAGGATGGCATGGGAATTCATGTTCAAATGGCAAGTAACAGATAAAGATGAACTGTTTTAAACTGTAAGAACTTTATAATTAATGAACATTAAATTAAAAACTTTCCGTATTTAAAATAATTAAGAAATAGAATCCTATCTGACCAACGTTATTTATTAATTAGTTATAATTTTATTTAATGTATTTCTTTTGTAAAATCATTTCCATTTATTTATTTATTTGTTCTTTAAGTTTTATTATGATTTCTGTTTTTCATTAAACTAGTTATATAAATATTAAACTTAAGTCGGGCGTGAATGGCTATATAGATTTGTAAAGTTATATTAGGGGAGGGTAATCTTAGGTTATTCATTTCATAGTTGAATTAGGTCAATGGATTGGATATATTGGTGTAATTAGTAGATGTAGTACGAGATTCGCTATGGGCAGAATCGCTTTTATATGCCGCACACTTCCGTTTTGCCTATAGAAGGGATTATAAGATGTAGAACACTGTTCCTTCCTATGGAGTTTTTTTTTATTGCTCTCATCGTCAGATAGATGTAATATTCCTATCTGATGAGAAGCAGTTTCTTCTCTTAACCTAATTGTGCTGCCGTATTCGTATTACATTGAACACATCGATATATCAGATGGATTGAAGTTTGGGTTGACTGCGAACCTTTGGCCTAAGGTTAAACAAGTTGAATATTTTCTTTTCAAATGCAAATCTTTGTAGTCTATTCATACTCGACACTTGAAATAAAGATGCATTAAATTTAAGTTGGGTATAGATGCTTGCATGGGTTTGTTACCGGTTGATTATGTTTTTGGTTTTCATATTCGATCAAAATATATATATAGACATTCGGTAAATACTGATACCTTATGGTGAGTATCCAAAATTTATTTATTTGGATGTCTTTTAAGTTATTGGTGTTAATGCAAGCATCTTATGGTGAATGCTATTGGGTTACTTATAAATTTCCCTCTGCAATTGATGGTATCAATGATTTTGTATTTTGATCGTTTGTTTATTTTGAAATGTTTTTGACCGTGGAATCTATGTAACCGATCTATATTCAACATTTTTAAACAAATCTGTGCGAACTAATGATAGTATAAAATTTAAAATGTAAATTAAAAATCTAAAATAAAAGTAAAAATAATGTTAAATGTTAAAGTAAACATATTAAAATAATGTTAAATCTTATATATATATGTGCGTAAATAAATTTTTGTATGTTAATTACTGGCAGTGGCTTATTTTATTTATTTTTTAATATTGAAATATAATTAGATAAGATATTATATTATTAAATCTCTGCTACTCTCTGAGCTAGTGACTTGGGCTAACAACCGGAACCAAAATATTTAAAAAAAAAAAAAATTCTTTTTTTGACTTACGTATCTGCCTACTTTATAAAATTTTCTAGGTTCAAATGCCTAGATGGCACCCTGTAGTGCAGTTTACACAAGTCTATCTTATCTGGATCGTTACAACTGGCCACCCAACTTGGGCCAATCTATTAATAAAAACCACGTATACCCTGAGTAAATTTCTTTTTTCAAAATGAAATATTTTTATCTGTTTACATAAGTCATATACTTTAAATCTTATAAAAGCACTGCCAAAAAGAAATTGCCCATATATTAAACACAAGAAAGTATAAATAATTTTAAACTGTATTTCGTTAAAAAGAAAGTCAAAAGGTTGCAATTAATATGTTTCCGTTTTTTTGTTAATATATATTATGCTTTAACGTGTATAGGTGCGCACAGCCACGTAAGTTTATGATCAAAATGTGGTGCCTTACGATGAGTACCTTTGGGAATTACGTCAGTGTAACCCTATGTATGCATTTCAATCACTCATAAATAATTTGGTGGTATATATAATTGTGCTGCAAATATACACATATAAACCCATTATCCTTAAAACATATTTACCTCAATGCAACCTCTTAAATAAATAATTTATAAAATTTGCTTGTCATGCCATGTGTAAAAATAAAATGTATAAAAAAATAGAACTTTTGTGGGGAGGAGGTGAACGTAAATGGTCCTTAGGAAAACGATAGTCAACATTTTTTTTTTGGTATATAGTCTTTATACTAACCGAATGTTTTGTAAATTTTGTTAATCATGTACCGTAATTACTAACCCTAAGAAAAATTTTTTTTGTTCATTTTTTTAAGCAAGTTTACTGATATGTAATGGGCACATACGTACATTACATTATTTTTTATTAGTAAACATAAAAAAAAAAGTTCGCCAATAAAAATTTCTTTTTTAAGAATTAAAAACTGAAAATTAAAAAATCATCTTAAACTCGCATATATATAAAATCACACAGATAAATAATTATTAAAATAAAACTTTATTAAAAAAAGAGTAGTTTAAAACTAAATTTTCAGAAAAGATTTAGAGATAAAAATATATGTTTAAGTTTGAAAACAAATTAATTAATTTTTTGTAAAATGGAAATGATTATTTTAATTAGTAAACTAGCCTTTGGGCATTTAAATGTATAAGCATCGGTGAGATAGAAAAACAATAGAAACTTTTAGCAAATGAAAGAAATCCATCGGGAAATCGGACCTCAACGAAAAGTTTTTCACCATCATGACGTAATGTTGAGTTAATCCACAAAATTATTATAAAAGAAAAGGTTTGAAAATAAAAGAGTTAATTAGTTATTACGATGTGACTATATGTGTTAGTGTGGAGTGTAAGGAGAAGGGATTGAAAAGACGCACTCTTCAATCCCTTCAGTTTTGTTAAAAAAAAAGAAAAATGACATCGTTTTTTTTTCTACATTAAGGGCCAACTAAACTAAAAGACCTCCGGATAAATAAATAAAAAACAATGGCTAACTCAACCAATCTTTTTAAGATGGCATGGGAATTCATGTTCAAATGGCAAGCAACAGATAAAGATGAACTGTTTTAAACCGTAAGAACTTTATAATTAATGAACATTAAATTAAAAACTTTCCATATTTAAAATAATTAAGAAATAGAATCCTATCTGACCAACGTTATTTATTAATTAGTTATAATTTTATTTAATGTATTTCTTTTGTAAAATCATTTCCATTTATTTATTTATTTGTTCTTTAAGTTTTATTATGATTTCTGTTTTTCATTAAACTAGTTATATAAATATTAAACTTAAGTCAGGCGTGAATGGCTATATAGATTTGTAAAGTTATATTAGGGGAGGGTAATCTTAGGTTATTCATTTCGTAGTTGAATTACATCAATGGATTGGATATATTGGTGTAATTAGTAGATGTAGTACAAAATTCACTATGGGCAGAATCACTTTTATATGCCGCATACTTCCGTTTTGCCTATAGAAGGGATTATAAGACATAGAACCCTGTTCCTTCCTATGGAGTTTTTTTTTAATGCTCTCATCATCAGATAGATGTAATATTCCTATCTGATGAGAAGCAGTTTCTTCTCTTAACCTAATTGTGCTGCCGTATTCGTATTACATTGAACACATCGATATATCAGATGGATTGAAGTTTGGTTTGACTGCGAACCTTTGGCCTAAGGTTAAACAAGTTGAATATTTTCTTTTCATATGCAAATCTATGTAGTCTATTCATACTCAACACTCGAAATAAAGATGCATTAAATTTAAGTTGGGTATAGATGCTTGCATGGGTTTGTTACTGGTTGATTATGTTTTTGGTTTTCATATTCGATCAAAATATATATAGACATTCAGTAAATACTGATACCTTATGATGAGTATTCAAAATGTATTTATTCGGATGTCTTTTAAGTTAATGGTGTTAATGCGAACATCTTATGGTGAATGCTATTGGGTTACTTATAAATTTCCCTCTGCAATTGATGGAATCAATGATTTTGTATTTTGATCGTTTATGTTTATTTTGAAATGTTTTTGACCGTGGAATCTATGTAACCGATCTATACTCAACATTTTTTAAACAAATCTGTGCGAACTAATAATAGTATAAAATTTAAAATGTAAATTAAAAATCTAAAATAAAAGTAAAAATAATGTTAAATGTTAAAAGTAAACATATTAAAATAATAATGTTAAATCTTATATATATATGTGCGTAAATAAATTTTTGTATGTTAATTACTGACAGTGGCTTATTTTATTTATTTTTTAATATTGAAATATAATTAGATAAGATATTATATTATTAAATCTCTGCTACTCCCTGAGCTAGTGACTTGGGCTAACGACCGGATATCAAAATATATAAATAAAATTAAAAAAAAATTTTTTGACTTACGTATCTGCCAACTTTATAAATTTTTCTAGGTTCAAATGCCTAGATGGCGCCCTGTAATGCAGATTATGTTAAGATTAATTCTCCAGATCGTTACAATATATATATATATATGATTGTGTTAAGCAATTTTTATTTAAATTTATATTAGTCTCAACTTTGTTACCATTACAATATATATATATATATTGTGAGAATATGTAAAATTATCACATAAGTATATATGATTAGTGTATATATTTTTTATAGTTGTTTTAATAAAGTTAAAACAATTAAAATAATTATTTTTCATTTATTTATATAAAACTATTGTTTAAACTAACAAATTCATTAACCAAGAAATTGACATAGAGATAACCTTAAGGTCAAATGGCAACCTACCAACTAATACAAAGGAAATGAAATTAAATTCAATTATTGATCACTAATATAATCATTAATTGTAGAATGTAAAAATCATGAAAACCAAATGATATATGCAGTACATGCTATCAAAAGTTGATTATGCTATAAATACTGAATTAGATAATTTATTAAAAATTCTATCTTTTGCTGATGTACTGGCCACTATAATTTTCTGTGTTCAAATGTAGAATACTTTTAAAAGATATATTAATAATTTGAACAATTTGCTTATTGATTTGTCTTGTTAAAAACAAATTTTAATATAACGCAAATAGAAGAGAAATAAGTTATTCTTTATTAATATTATTTATATTTTCAAAACCAAATTATATATTTTTTATTTATTAGAAAAGCTTATAAAATTGTTCTAATTTGGAATTCTGAAACATAATTTTTTTCAGAAAACAGTATTTACTTAAAACAAAATTAATTTAAGAAGATTATACCTATAGAAAAATGCACTATGGGTAAACAACATTTGTCATAGGATATAATGCTATTGTTTTAACCAAAGATAAATGTAATTACTTATTTCTACTGAAATGCCTAAAGTTATATAAATTTTATCTATATAATTTAAATGAAACTCCAATTGGTAGTGAAATCATTGGTGGGAGAAGATTTCAACATTATACAAGAATAATGTTTTGGTACAACTGAACATCTTGATTGCCTCTGTGACGACTAATGAACAAGAAATAAAGAGCTTTATTTTTAATGAACATTACTTCACAAATATGCAAATGAATAGGACATTATATAAACTTTTATGATATCACATCATCTTCATGAATCGTCATTTAAAAATATTTAATTTGATTTCTTTTGTTACTAAAACCCATTTGCTATTGGAATAATTTATTTAAGAAAGACTAAATGAAGAAGAATAGAAGATCATGAAGTCAAATATTTTTTGTTTAATATTTAAAAAAATTTAGGTTTTCTATGAAAGTGACTTGACTGAGATATGAACTGAGGTATAAAAGTAAACTTAATATGAAGGTAAGAGTTTATCATTCTTCATATTGGATTTATTCTTGACATGAAATAATTTTGTTGTTACTAATTTAATTAATATGATAATGTTTATTTGTAATTAGTTCTGTAAATAACTAATTTCTTGTATGAAATAATTTATATATTTTTATGATGACTGTAGACAGGAACGATATCCTGAAGTCGGAATTCTCATACAGATTGCATAATATAATATTACTATTTATTTGTATATGAATTAAATCTAGATGAGCTAGTTTAGCATTTTTATAATTATAAATTTTTTTTTATTATGTTTACATTGTTGCTATTTTATAATATTAAATAATTAATACCTTCTTATATTAATTGTAGTAGATATGTATCTCATAACATGAACATATTCTAATAATTTGTAAGTAAAACACTTATGATAATTTTTTTTGTTATATTAAATAAATTTGATTTGTTATTCATCTATAAATATTGTTAAAGTTTATTTTAAATTTGAAGAAGTTTCTAATTTAGTTAACTTATTTATTCATTTAACAAACAAAATAAAGTTAATACATATATCCACACACATATATTATACTTATTTAATATCCTAACAACTTGATTGAAATAAATTTTAAAAATATATTGAGAATTGTTATTACTGTAGAATTGATATAATCCCCTGGAGAGAGTTAATTGCAAAACCTATCCTGAGTTTGAATTCTGAGCATAATGGAACAATTAATAAAGGTGAAGATTGAATGATTTAGTTTAAATTATGTCTATATTAAATATTTGATATTAAATTATCCTGTTTGAAATGAATTCAATTTTGGATTAAAATTAAATCAATTTATCCATGTCATCCTATATGAAGATCCCAAATCTAATTATAGTGAGATGCAACCATCTTGATTATTCCTTAGGGAATCTGTATCATTACAATATAGATATTATTTATATAATAAACTTGATTTTGAATAAAATTATATGATTCACAGATGTAAATTACATGATACTAGTCCAAGTTTATCAACACCAGAAATTTTCCAGCTGTTGTTAAGGCAACTTTATGAATAAAAGGATTTGACCTTTTATTGACAATGATTGTTTTGATAATAGATTGACAATTTTTATGTTGATAAACTTGAGTTATTATCATGCAATTTATGTATATGTATTTATGAGATAATATGTAATTTTACTACATGCTCCAGATTTAATTAAAATCAATAAAAAATGTATTTACTGGTCTTAATGCAATTTTTTAAGTTAGTATATTTAAAATTAAGGTAACCACTAAGTTCTAACATGCCTTACAAATATAGTTTATAATTTAAATATGTGTAATATGAGAGATCAGATATTGCAAAAAGTCATAAAACATTTATTTTTTAGCTTACTCAATATGTGACAAAACCAATCAGTTTTGTGTTGTGGTGCCATTTATAATTAGCTTTGGGAATCTATGATTAGTAATGATAAGGCATTTATTTAAAATTCTTGTCTGAAGGTTTATAATGATGACATTAGACTTGTAGCTATATGTTAGACTATTTCCATCATCTAGATGAATTGTTAATTATTTTTTAGAAAAATTCAAACTTGATTATATATTTCCAAATACATTCAACTATAGTCTAGCACAATTTATTCTATTTTTTATGCTTAGATATTTGTAGTTGGAACAATGACAGTGCTATTATGGAGATTGAATTGGTGACCTTTAGATTCAAAATAGTAAATTTAATGTGATATTTTAATCAACTTAGCTATTGCCCAAGTTGGCTAGAGCTTTATTTTAAATTTATTTTTTAAGAAATCTATAGACCACCAGTTCAATCCTTATGGTAGCACTGATTATGATCAAGCTAGCAACATTAGAAGAAAAGTAGAGAATAATAGCATTCAAACACATTGTATTCTATATTAACCTATATGTTATTGCTAACAGAAGAACGTATTTGGAAAAATACAAATAAAGTTTTTATCTTTCTCAAAATACTTAGCATTTTAAGTAGATGATAGAAATAACCAAACATATAGCTATTATAGTTTAGATATAACAAAAACTTTTATTAAATAACTAATAATTCATTCTCTATCAAATATATTTGTAGTTGGCAGATTTTATATTAAAAACCTAATATATTCATATAAAATCTAGATGAAAACAAACAAAGGCCTATTTTGTAGAAGTGCTTTTGCCTTTATGCATACTCCTATTGTCTTTTCTTTATAACTGATAACTGCTGACATCTGGATACTTCAGTTAAGGATTAAAATCTTACTTCTGGTGAGATTCTTTGAATTAAAGTTTGTATCATCAACTGATGAAACTGAATTCTTGACACAGATATTTGCAAATCAAAATTTATTTACATGAAGTCATTATTTATTTTCCATAAAGAAAGAAAAACAAAGAAGTGAAATTAGTTTGTTGCTAATATTCTTTTTTTCATATTATGAAATTAAATTATTATTTACTTCTAAAACCCTGAACACTTTATATGTGTTACCACTTCACATGGGCTTTCAGTAGACTTCCTACTATGGTTCTTTCTATCTGATTCAAAATTTCTATTTTCAGCCACTTTTGGATATAAATTTATCACTTGCAGGCTTCCCACCGGTTGTTGATGGTACCGTAGCATGGCCTGGTGGCGATCGAGCACGTCCGGTGAAACTACCAAAATTATTTACTTAGAGTAGCTATAAAAACATTAATGACTGGTATAAAACAATTAAATTTTAAAGGATAAGTAATTTATTTTTTTCAAAATAATAAAGTGATTATGTTTTAATAAGTAAATAATATTTTTGATATTTGTTCTTTTAAGTATTCATATTTTTCCACCTTAAATTAAAATAGAAAGTTTGCAATTATATCTTTAATTTTTTTTATATATCATATATGAAAAAAATGTATTACTTTTATTATTATTATTTACAAAATTATATAAAATAAAAATCCAGTGAAAAATACATGTTTTTAAACAAACATACTACACACATTCACAAAATTCATAAAATTTAATGACCTCCAGCAGAAAGTACATTTAAGTAGTTAAATAAATGTTTTAATATAAAAAATAGTAGTTTCTATAGTCACAACACTTATTACATCGTAAAGTTACAGTACAATAAAAATGTATAAAGTTTGTTTTGAAATCTATACCTTAATTGTATGAGATAGTTTGGATAGCTGAGGGAAGGTTGAAAGTCTATCTTCAAATCCCCTAAAATTACAACCAAACTCCAAATGTATAATGTATACTTGTATTCAACTATTATATTTGTTAAAATATATTTTTACATTTATATGCTACTAACATCTTTCCATGCAAAAAAAAAAGCTACGATACGACAATAAACAATCTTTTTATTTTCAAAAATATTTAAAAAATGACATTTAAGTTTATAATTTTATTATTAAATGAAAGAGATTTTTATTTTATTATTGTCAATAGATATATTAATCTTTACTTAAGTTTAAAGAATATATCTAGGCTAAAAATGATAATCTCTAGCCAAAGAAATAATTAGTAACATTATTTATTTAATTTATGTAGTTGTATTTATATACTGAGGATGCAAGAAATTTGGTACTTGTAGTCTGTGTTGTAGGAATTTGATATTGATAAATACTAAATAAAGATGGTCAAAATATATAAGAGGTTTCTGGGCCAACTGAAGAGTGCTGGTTTAACCAAAAATATATGTTAGTGTTATTTTTATATCTTTATTCATGTTTGAATTATATGATAAAACAAAGAGGAGTTTCAAATATATATTACATATAAAAAAAAAGAAGACAGAGATAAAACTGTGTGATTATATTTAATAATAAAAATATATTAATCTTTAATTACGATTAAAGTTTATATCTGAGCTAAAAAGAATACAATAATCTTTATTCTAATACATAAAGTATAATAATCATTAATATATTTATTTAAAGAGGATGTTGTCATAGACGTTAGTACAGAAAAGTTGGTAGTTGTAGCAATTTTTTTTTGTTTTATGAAATAATTTTTGTCATATCACTGGTATCATTTTGTCTTTAATTACATATCCTAACCGCATGAAGGATAATCGTATAAAATAATATTAATTATACAAATTATCTTTTATTATACTGTCAATTTGATATAAAAAGGATTTTGTAACAATATATTAAAAAGAGAAAATATTAATGATATGGTTAATTATTTAGAAAACATGTTCAAAAATCCCATTAAGGATTGATTATTTAACAATTGTATTCAATTATTTATAGATACTTCCATATTTCTCCATTCTTTTTTATTTCATAAATAATTTCATATAAATAAAAATACAATAAAAGACAAATAACCCCCATGATGCATTTCGTGCTGAACCAGCACTCGTCAGTTGGACAAGGTCATCATCTCTCATAAATATCTTTATTACATGAAGAGTATTTATGTAGAGCAAATTGTCTCATTTTTATTTTCAAGTGTCAATTTACTCCACTCCCAATTTTTACATTATCAACTTTTTGATAAACACATAATGTTTATTACTAATCATTTATTTATTCATGCTCTTAAGTCAAAATGCTTCAGACTGGCTTATATATAAATCTAAGTAAAGAAGAAGGGAAACCACCATTTTCTTATAAAATCTCAGTCTTGTGTTGCGACTTGAGAGCTACCTATAAAAGTCTTTATTAAATTTGATTGGTTGTTATATAAGCATTCTAAATGCACATGCGAAAAGGTTTCAGAGCCTTTCACTTTAATTATTCAATTATTCTAAACCAATTTTTTTTAAAAAATTAATATTACTCAGCTGAAATTTTTTTTTTGAGTTGTTATTCTACTCCTGCGATAAAGAGTATAGAGAAAAGGTAATCAAATAGTTCATCTCTTAAAAGATTATCTGATTTCCAAGCATAGGGGTGATAGTTGAGTTCTAATGAAAGGTTTTTTAGCTTTTAAGATTATTTCTCATTGCACTAAAACTGTGTAAAGCAACAGTATGATAGACTCATCTTTATGAAGTTGTTTGAATCAAAGCTCAATATTATCAATTGCAGTGTTCAAAAATGATTTCACTTCTGGTGTGACAAACAATTTACTTTTATTAGAAAATGTGTGCATTATATATTTTTTGTTATCCTTCTTTTTACATTTCATTCTTAAAAATTAAATGCTTGTCAGAATACTATAAATTTATGAACATGATCAGAATGAGACTAATTAAACTAAATGTAATTTAAATCAGATTGGAAATACATATAAAATGTAAAAAGTAATTTTATAATCTATATGCAGTTATAAAAATTCTTGTTAAATAGAGAAGATCTAAATACTATGAAGAGAAACCTGAATAATTTTCAGTGGAAAACACTCTTTTCAAGAAAGAGCCTGCCCAAACAATATGCATTCAGGTTATTTTTAACATTGTTTATATTTTTCCATATAAGAAGAATTTTTATAATTGCATATAGATTATTACATTTCACTTATGGAATTTGTACAAATTAATTTCATAATTATATATTTTTATTAAGCACAAGTGAGTATATGTAAATACTTAAAGGTTTTAACCATTGACACTGCACTGTGAATATATTTTTTTTAATGCTAGAGGGACCTGCCAACTCTTGACATAAGATTACAACTTTATAAAGAACGGTTCTCAAATCAAGATGCTTCAGATTCATCTATTTAATGAGAAAGTTAGGTTAAAGATAAGACAGTCATTCTTATCTTTATAAAGATGTAATCTTGTGTCAAGATTTGGCGAGGTCTCTCTAGTGTTAAAAAAATATTCAAAGTGCAGTGTCAAAGGCTAAAACTTTAAGTATTTATAAATTAATTTTGTAAATGATAAAATATATAACCTTAAAAGAGAATTATTTAACATCTTAAAAAATAAAGTATTGATGACTATTTTAATGTAGTTTTCTTTCTATTGAAAAATCTTAGCCATGTACGTGTTTTAAAAATTGTGACTTTATGTAAAGTGTGATTTGCTTTTTATTTTTTTTAGCTCATTATGTTTTTTTTTTATTGCTTTACTTTATTAGCTTTTTAAATATAATATTGTATTCTTAGGAGATCGATTTTTTCATTATGCCTTCATATATTTTACATACTGTACTTAGATATTTGAACTATCTTGTGTTGACATACTGTTTAATCTATATTAAGTTTATTGAATTTGTATTTGCATTAAATCATATCCATTATTTTATGACATGTTTGTTCTCTTTTTATAATTGTAATATATAAAGTATTTCTTTTTAAATATTTTTTTAAAATTTTTGCCCTTATTGATGTTTTATATTTAATCCATGATCATTATATAATGTAGAACAATAAAGTAAAAATGGATATATTTTTGTTTTAAAATAGTTCAGCTGAATATTATTACTAGATGGCATGATTTTAGTTTCCAATACTTGTTTTTAATTGGTAATTTTTTTGGCTATGCCATAGCTGAACTTATCCATAAAGCATAGAAATTTCATTAAAATTATTAATATTTAAATCATCTAATTCACCATCATCATTAATTTATCCATTATTAATCCACTATAAGATGAAGGTCTCACCAAGTTTAATCCAGTTATTCCATTTCTTAGTCTCTCTTCTCCACAACACATTAATAAATTTTCTTATTTCATCTATTCATCTCACATGAAGTAACTTCTAGGTCTTTTACAATTTCTTCAGATCCAGTTTAGATCTTGAATTGTCTATCTATTATTATTTCTTCAGAAATATATTCAGCCTGCTTCATTCCATTTCTTAATTCTTTGTTTTCTTACTGATGTATTTCATTTTCAATCATTTTTCACTTCTCCTAACATTCATCATTCCATACTTTGTTGAGTGTTTTGATGGCTCTGAATTACTTTTCTGTTAAGTGTCCAAATCTCAGAGCCATAAGTTAAAAATTATTTTAAAATCTTCCTTTGCAAATATGGCATATTTCTTTTTGATGTTTAGTTATTTTTGCCAATAACACTCCATCCAAGTTTAATTCTATGATTAATTTTATTGATTATGTTTTCATCGGTTACTTAATCAAGATATTTGTTGTTAACTTTTTCTCATTTCTGATTATAAATCTTGTCCATATGAGAAAATCCATTGAACATTACTTTAGTCTTTTTAGCATTTTATTTTTAATTCTATTTTCTTATTTTCATCTGATACCTCTTGCAATATTTCCAGACACTCAGAAACATTATTTGCAAAAGCAACCATCTTATCTGAAAAACTTTTTACTCCCTTATCTCCTCATTTCAATCCACTAAATATTCTTTATAAATTGCTGTAAAAAGTTTTCAAGATGTGGATTCATCTGGTCATATACATTCTTAATGTTAATGTGGCATTTTGATAAATATTATTCAGAATTTGATAGCATCCTGTGACTATATATTGTTGATCTAATACTTTAATCACTATGAGAATGTTTATATAATCAAAGGCCTTTTCATAATGTACAAATCCAAAGCGTGATATCAACTGATATTTATTGGTCTTTTCTATAATTTATGACAATACTTGGATGTGATCCATTGTGCTAAATCCAGTTTGTTTCTTTGGTTGGTTCAAATCCAAAATTCATTGAAGATAAGTTGTGGTTATCTTAATGAAGATTTTGTATAGAACTTGTAATAGATTGATAAGTTGTAATTTCTAATATGCTTTTTAATCATCTTTTTTAAATGCCAATATTATTATTGCATTCTTCCAATCATTTGGTACATCATTATAATTTAGACATTTGGCATATAACATTTCCAACAATTTTTCTATTTCTTCATATGATTCCTTTTAAATATGAATTTTAATAATGTTTTTTACTTTCCTTTTTTGTATTATTTTAAAATAATGTTTATTAAAATTTTAATCATATTTTATTTTTGTACAATTGAAATATATATATATTAAAAATAAAATAGAAAACTTCTGTCACTAATCATTTCAAAATATTATATCTTCTTTTTTTTAAAATAAAAAAAAAATTATTTTTGAAACGTATAAATATAAAATATTATTTTTCCAAGATTTAAAACATTCATTTGAATTCAAATTTATGTAAAAAATAAATCAACTTATGGTCACAAATGCTGAAGCAGATGGTTTTAAATAAATGTTAGGAGTTTTAAACGCATTAATTATTTATAATTTTTTTAATTATATTTAGTATAAAATTATTAATAAGGACAATTTAATTAAAGATATGGCTTAAATATTTTTATATTTTTTATACTCATTTGATATTCATTTTATAAAATAAACCAAAAATATTCTATATTATCCGGAACTAAAGTAAATCTAAATACATCTAAAATCCGGCCTGAGGGAAATATCTCCCGTGGACCTGGTGTTGCCTAAGTAAACTCTGCCTTTCTAGGGACAAAGACATTAGAATGTCTCTCCTTGTAAATCACTAAAGTATAGCCCAAGGTTTTGTTATCAAAAAACGTTTCCCTTTTCCTTTGTAATAGAACGTTCAAACCTTGTTTGGTTTTTATCGATTGGCAGAGAGTGTAATTTCTGTTTTTCATTGTAAAGTACTGTAATCCAAATTTATTGATCTCGCCTTCTGATTGTATCATTCGGTTACTTGTATTCACTATTCAGTAATAAAATTTCTATATTTATATATAAAAAAAGTAAATCTAAGTATTCTTGCATTAAATGAATGTTTAAATTAAATATTGTTTCAAATTAATTTTTTAGTCAAGCATTGAGGTCAGCACAGCAGCCTTACAAGCAGTTGTCCCGGATTAGCGGGTTCGCTTTCCGGCCGATACTATGACACATGGAAAAAAAAATCAATTTTTTTATTTTTGAAGATATATTGTTTTACTCTTGTAAATTTTTAATTTTCAAATAAACGTAGTACAGTTTTTTGGAAAAAATTTTAATTTAAAAAAGATTTTACTACAGAGGAGACAAAATAGAAGCTTGGGATGACATCAAATATATAAACGTTTGAAGTAATTTGTTTTTAATAGTTATGAAAATTCGATTTTGATATTTTTTATATTTACCAACATCCATATGTTTAATTTAAATATAAGCCTATTTATAGAACAGAATTATATACAGTAAAAATTTAAAACAATTAAAGATTTAAAGTGGAAAGGAATTTTGAAAAATCTAATTATAATATTAAATAAATACAAAATATTAATTATCAAACATGCATATGAACTCCTTCGATGTTCATCATTCTAGAAAGAAATAGTTTTTTTTAAAGAAGACTTAATATAATATAGTTGTCTTGGTTTTAGATCAAAATTAATTTTATAAAATAAATTTATTTAATTCAGTATATTAGTGAATTTATATATATATAATCTTAGGTTCTTCATCCAAGTATAAATGGCATTACTATTTCAGTGACATTCTAGACCATACCTGCAGTATCTGACTAAAGAATCCTAACTTATAAAAAAATATGATAAAGATGCTATAACCAATATGCAAAAGCATATCTTCTAAATTTCATTATAATCAATTTTCATCCCAAGAAAGATAAACAAAAAAGATAATTTTTTTTTGATGAAGAGTGATAAATTAGTCAAGTTCACATCCACACACACATATATATTAGAAAATACAGTAATTAAAATTTGTTAAAAAGAACAAAAAATATAAACATCACTTAGGAGCACTTTCAACTATCCTTGTAGTCTTTGTCAACTAATACTTTGAAAGGTCAACTTTCCCATAATTCCACGATCTTAACATTTGCTGCCTGCCTATCACACAATTATGGGAAAGTTGACCATTCAAAGTATTAATTGACAAAGACTACAAAAATAATTGAAAATGCTCCTAAGTGATGTTTATATATTTTGTTCTTTTTAACAAATTTTAATTATTGTATTTTTTAATATTTATTTATAAGTTTACATATATTATTTTGAAGCAGTACAGACATCGATTTGTAGTGTTGTTAATATATATATATATATTCACTAGATGGAGCTTTACCAATAGCTTCTAACAAGCTTGTTTACATAAATGCTGAGAGAGATAGAATTCAATATCTCCTTCATTGCCTCCCATCTCCAGACCATGGTTTTGAGCTAGTTGGCTTATGTCACTGAAGGGTTGAAAGACTAGCTTGAAACCATGGTCTGGAGGTGGGAGACAATGAAGGAGATATTGAATTCTATCTTTCTCGGTATTTATGTAAACAAGCTTGTTAGGAGCTATTGGTAAAGCTCCATCTAGTGATCATAAAATGCAAGCTAAAGCAAGTTATGAAATTTATAACTTGTTTGTTTCTCATATATATATATATTCACCTAGATTTGAATACTATATAAACTATGTGAGTGAACTTTTTTTTCACTCTGAATTTATTCTTCTTCTTCATAATTGTATAACTTCATAATACATTAAATACCAGCCTGTCAAGCTATTGTGCATATGCTCTTTATGAGTGTTAATAATAAATGAATACTTTGACTCCCAACACAAGACATAGTATTTAGGAAAGAATAAAATGAATCCACTTATTCTATCTAACCCAAATGCTTATATATGGGCAAATCTTAAGTACTGGAAGTGAAAGCGTGAGGATAGACCACTCACTTTAAATTAATGTTTACGATGTCTGAATGAATGACGTCAACAAAATTATCTAGAATTTACTAAATGTCATTCTCAAATGAAACTTAAACATATGTAAATAAGCATTTATTTTATATTGCTTGACAGGGTGATTTGTTTTGGTAATTATTCTTATTGTGTATAATTTTTAAAATTAAATTATCATATATATATATATATATAACAATAAAACTAATAAATTTAATGGCAATTAACTATTAAATACAGTCTTTTAATCTGTAGAAGTACTTCTGGTTAATTCCTTAACCCTCCTCACTACCATTAAATTCAAAAAACAAAATGGAAGCGAAGTCATCAATGCAAATCCCATGAATTCTGAATTTTAACATTAGCAGATTATCTATTAATTATATTCATTTTATTTCTATTTATTACAATTTCTTTTTAATTTTTCTTTTATTATGGTTTCTCTCTTCATGAAGAATCTTAACACTTTCAATATCAAACTTAAATTTATATTTACATGTGTCTTCATGATCCCAAAAAACTGAAGGAGTCATTAAATCATTATTAATTTTATTTTTCACATGCTTGTATAACAATTCATACTCCTTTAATCTTTTTTCAATTTTGTACCTCAATTCATCTATATATGATAAAATACACCCCCCCAAAATTTGATACACAACATTACTTCTGTTTTTCTAATGTTCATATTTTGTTTCTATTATATTGGTATGTACACATTTCTATTTTTGTTACCAAAAACACTGATTTTTTATATTTTTAAATATTCTGTTTGATCTCTTTATAGAGATATGTCATCTTCAGGGTTTTATTATACACACATATTGAAATTATACATATCGTATAAATTTATAAAATAAAACAAAATAAATTAAAACAATGAAAATATTAAAAATTTCATCATTATTACCACAAAAATCATCACATGTTAAATACATTATGAATATGTATTTTTTTTAACCATTATTAATTTTAACCCATTTGATTTTTATATGATTATATTTAATATAAAATAATAATATTTTATTTGTTTTTTATATATATTTTTTCTCATGTGTCATAATATTAGCCGGGAAGTGAACCCACCAACCCAGGACAACTGCTAGTAAAGCAGCTGTCACTGACCTCTCGACAACCAATGCTTATATTTATAAATAAAATAAAGCAAAATATTAAAAATTATTGTATTTTATGTATATATATATAATTTCAATGTTTTTAGTTTTATTAGTGCCTCTTTCATCCCAACTCTACATTATCAGTCATCCATCAGTGCAGAAAGTCAGACCTTCCCTCTCACTAAGCACATGTTTTATGAATAGTCTTCACTTTACATGCATGTGTTTGTGTCAAAAATGTATATTATATAAGTTTCTTTATTTCATGTGTATCCACATAAAGATTTAGACCCAAATGGTATGGATACAGTAATTTGCACTATATTCAATTTTATATAAAGAATATCACTTTGCTACTTCATGATATATACATGAAATATGCATAGCTTAATGCATATGAAATTTTAACAGCAGTAACAGCATCTCTGGAAGCTATATATAAAAAAACATTTATATATAAATAATTGCAAAAAATAGAATCATTCTATTCGTTGCATTTATAGACATGTGAGTTGTTTATACACAGCTTTCCCAGGTTGTTGTTATTTTGTTAAATCGTACAACCATGAATATGACATGAAAGTGTCAAAGTATACTTTGTTCTAATAATTTAATACATATATTTAAACACTGACCCACACACACACATATATATATAAATCAGTCACATGTAACATGACCTATATAGCTTGCATTATCAATATGTAATATATAAAGAGCTTGCTAATAGCTCTAAATAAGCCTAATTTTTTTATGATAAATGCTACAAGAGAAAGTACATAAAGCCTTTATCAGCTCTCCTATAATGGTCATAAGGCTGTGTTTTGTTTTCCTGCCCATGTTTCATCAAGTAAAGATACCGAACTCTCAATTTTAAAAAGAATGACAAGTCTGTTGAAAAGAGTGCACGTTGCTCAAACTGTCCAAACGCTCACCACGATTCAAGACAATATAGTTGTTTTTTCCCTTTGTATTTGCTTTACTATCTTTTCTTTGTAATCATAGTCAACAAATTTATTTTCAAAAACAAAATTTATAAAATTTTAATTATTTATTATTATTTATGATCGTTAGCTATACAAGGTAATATTATCCTTTGCATTCCTATCTATTAGGTTCAATTACAAGTTTAGATAAGATGTCCCTAAAATTGTCTATAAATATAATAAATATTTAACCAATCGTACTATTACTACATTTAAGTTAATAAATTAATCTAATTGTAAGATAAATATACTTTGAACATATAAAGTATAACTTTCTTAACTAAAATACTTGTAATATATTAAATAATTTTAATTATCATAAAAAACTCATTTTTTATTAAAAAATATTAGATTTGTTTTTTTTTTTTATATATATAAATAAATAACAGAGTAATTTTTAAATTTCAAAAATTGTTTTACATTGGAAAACAATAATTTGATATCTAAATTTAAAATTAAAAAAAAAAACACGGTAAAAGTTGAGCTTTAATTAATAGATTTAAATTAAGAGTTAGATTATGTAAGGTTTTAAAACAAAACTCCTTACCCGAAGCGAAATTAATACTTTATTATTTCGATAAAATATTATAATTTTAAAACTTCAATCTTTAGGAGTAGTTTCATTTAATTATTTGAAGTGCTAAATCAAACTGTTTACCCTCAAGTTAGATATCTCTAATTTTCTCTACTATCTATATAAAATCTATCTATCTATCTATCTATCTATCTATCTATCTATCTATCTATCTATCTATCTATCTATCTATCTATCTATCTATCTATCTGTCTATCTATCTGTCTATCTATCTGTCTATCTATCTGTCTATCTATCTGTCTATCTATCTGTCTATCTATCTGTCTATCTATCTGTCTATCTATCTGTCTATCTATCTGTCTATCTATCTGTCTATCTATCTATCTATCTATCTGTCTATCTATCTATCTATCTATCTATCTATCTATCTATCTATCTATCTATCTATCTATCTATCTATCTATCTATCTATCTATCTATCTATCTATCTATCTATCTATCTATCTATCTATCTATCTATCTATCTATCTATCTATCTATCTATCTATCTATCTATCTATCTATCTATCTATCTATCTATCTATCTATCTATCTATCTATCTATCTATCTATCTATCTATCTATCTATCTATCTATCTATCTATCTATCTATCTATCTATCTATCTATCTATCTATCTATCTATCTATCTATCTATCTATCTATCTATCTATCTATCTATCTATCTATCTATCTATCTATCTATCTATCTATCTATCTATCTATCTATCTATCTATCTATCTATCTATCTATCTATCTATCTATCTATCTATCTATCTATCTATCTATCTATCTATCTATCTATCTATCTATCTATCTATCTATCTATCTATCTATCTATCTATCTATCTATCTATCTATCTATCTATCTATCTATCTATCTATCTATCTATCTATCTATCTATCTATCTATCTATCTATCTATCTATCTATCTATCTATCTATCTATCTATCTATCTATCTATCTATCTATCTATCTATCTATCTATCTATCTATCTATCTATCTATCTATCTATCTATCTATCTATCTATCTATCTATCTATCTATCTATCTATCTATCTATCTATCTATCTATCTATCTATCTATCTATCTATCTATCTATCTATCTATCTATCTATCTATCTATCTATCTATCTATCTATCTATCTATCTATCTATCTATCTATCTATCTATCTATCTATCTATCTATCTATCTATCTATCTATCTATCTATCTATCTATCTATCTATCTATCTATCTATCTATCTATCTATCTATCTATCTATCTATCTATCTATCTATCTATCTATCTATCTATCTATCTATCTATCTATCTATCTATCTATCTATCTATCTATCTATCTATCTATCTATCTATCTATCTATCTATCTATCTATCTATCTATCTATCTATCTATCTATCTATCTATCTATCTATCTATCTATCTATCCATCTATCTATCTATCTTATAATAGGATATTCTATTTGGTGATTGAATAAAGTTAAATTTATATATAAAAATAATTCTCTAATAGATTTTAAAATATTTTAATTGAGAAAGTAAGCTAAATTCAGTAAGAGCGCATTTAAAATTATATGCTATTGTAGATAGCTATTTAATTAAAATTCATTTCTGTGATGATTTAATAAATAACATTTCAATATAATATTTAAATGAATGTTTTGTCTATCTATATGTCTGCATATCTGATGATACGTACATGCATTACATGCGAATATTCTTTTTAACTAATTATATTTTGTATCATTTATATTTTCTTGAACTGAATTTAACTTTACATGGTTATTAGTATTATTATTTTAAGATAATTCATTATCTAGCTAGATCAAAGATCACATGACAGTATTAAATCAATAATTAATTAGGGTTGAAAAATCAGAGGGGGGAAATTGGTACTTATGTATTAGTCCTGCAATGTAGGAGAGATGACATGCCTTTTTACATTCATGACAAATGTCTAACCTTGCAATCCCATCACATAAACCCTGTGATCTCATCTGATCTTGTCCAATAACATAATAAATTTACACTTTCATTTATTGTCCAGGTTTCGTTTGGACAAGTTCTTATCAAAGTATTTTTTTATTTCAGTGCTGATTTATTATTTCCAATTTTCTGATTAATACTACATTTTTTTAAATAGTACAAAATGATGAAGATTTAGAGTTTACCCTCTACTGAAATCAATGTGGCTGAGTACATCCACAACTTTGGACAAACAATGGCATTATAACATTTGAGGGTGTAATAATAAAATATACCTTCATAAGGGAACATCCTTGTAAAGTTCCAGAATTCCATTTTTGATGGCAATCTGATCTATTTACTACTGGATTCACAAATAAAGATTCATAGAATGGGGGAAACAGAGCATGATTTAGCAGAGAAAAACATAAAATTGGAGGCCCTAACAAAAACCTTGAAGTTGATGAAAGCCTTTTACACAAAAAGAAAAAACAACAAACTGGATGAATTCTTCCAGAACAATGGATGTTTGATGACATGTGCAGGGAGATGGTAAGTATTTTATTATGAGAATTCATGGTAGAGCAGTGGCAACTTTAATGCAATCCATCAAACAAAATGTGGAAGAGAAATTGAACAATTTATTCAGACTGTTGGACAGCCTATAAAACTGCTGAATTTTGAGCTGCCAGTATGACCATTTTCATGTGAATCATACTGGTTGATATCAAAAAAATTAGTCCTCCACATTGAAGAAATAATAAAAGTGAAGTAATATTTTTTTTTTGGTTTTGATAAAAATGCATTTACTACTTTATTAGCATTTCTGGTGAAGATCCCATGCACTATTATATTGCACAATCACGTTTAAGTAAGTCTTCATTTTAGGCAAAATAAAAAAAAAATTACTTTTAGTCTCCATTTTGAAACAAAATTTTATCCAATTAAAATAAAGTAGAACAGAAAAATTGATTGTTTTCTCATAACAATTCCTATTATATATTACGTGGTAAGTACCTTATGTATATATTTTAAGTGTTTTATAATTTAGTGATTGTTTTGTCCATATTTAAAGTACAATTTGGGAATAGCATAAACGTTTTTCAGATTTATTTTTGTGTGAAATTCATATTTTTAGTATTTTTTTTAGAAATTAATAGTTTTAATATTGTTAGATTCAGTCTGGTGAAATTACTATCATGTGTTAGAACTGCTATGCCTTTTAAATATGTATTCCGATTGCCGATAACTTTGTGTAAATCTTGCAAAAATATCATGTACATGTGGTTTGTTTTGATGAATTTATCATTTTAAGTTTGTACAAGATCCAAGTGTATATGTTATTTGGGGAAGATCACAAGATTACAATATTACCAGCGGATTGGTATGAATGTGAAAAGACATAGGTCTAATACATAAGTACTGAAAATTTTTAGAGAAGAAAAGCAAAAAATAATAAAAAGTTGTTTTAATATTCTACATAAAATTAAAAATGTATAAACTAAATTCAAGGAAGTATAAATTTGTCCCAATGTTATAATTTTCTCACTAAAAGAAATATTTTGGAATTAGCACTGCCATGACATAATCACCCAACCATAATTTTGCTGTCCATGTTTGCGATGGCAGAATAGGTACTTATAATTATTATAAAACCTAAAATTCTAGAATAATTCACAAAGTTAAAATAATTATGGCCAGAGGATTAAGTAAAAGAAAATATTATTTTCTAGCTGAGTTAAAATCAAACCAATTCAAAATCGTCTCAAAATGACATATAGTAGATTTTATTCAACTAATTTAAACAACAACCCATTTATTAAACGAGAGATTTTCTTTAGCACAGACATAAACTTTAATCCAAGTTAAAGATTAATATATCTGATTTTCAGCACACACACACTCGGCTATTTACGTTTCTCTTTCTCTCATGCGTAATATCTTTTTATAGATTAGACAACTTCCATATTTCTCTATTCTTTTTTATTTCATAAATAATTTCATATAAATAAAGATACAATAAAAGACAAATAACTCCCAAGATGCATTTCGTTCTTATGTCTCAAGTAATAACAAGATTGAGCATGTAATAAAGAACAATCGTGACTGTTAATCATTAAAAAATAGATGGATTACCACATTTTTTCATTCTGTTTTAAAATTAGCTGATTCCAAGTTGGTTTTCAAAAAAAGAAATCAAATAAATGCCTCCACAAAGCTGGAATAAGTTTTGCTTCATCAGATTAATTTAAACCATCAAATCTTTTCAATATTTTAATAGACTCTCTCATAATTCTTAAATCATACTTTTCCCAATCAGCCAGTAGTTTTACCGTATTATCAGAGTTAGATGTGTAACCAATTTCTAAAAAATATGATATAAAAGCTGATGTAGGCAAATAGATGTATTAATATCAGAATTAGGGAGCATAAAACTGCAATCAATCAAAAGTGTATTACATCAGCTTTTACATCACGTTTTTAAAAAATTGGTTACACATTTGACTTTGATAACCCTATAATACTAGATAATTTAGAAATGTATGATCTAAGAACTGTGAGAGGGTCTATTGAAAAGACTGGGTGATTTAAACAAATCTGATGAAGCATAATGTATTTCAATTTTCTGAAGGCCACCTATTTAATCTCTTTTTTCCAAAATTAACTTGGAATCAATTAATTGTACAACTAAAGAAAAAAGTTTTTTTTGTCAATCTACCTATTCTGAATAATTAACTATCAAATGTATGTAAGAATGATACTTTTTTTATTTCATGTTCAATCTCATTATTACTTAAATTAAAACAGGCAAAACTCTCTATACGTATTGCCACTCAGTGCAAGCCAGAGTAATCAATGGATGCCAGAAGGCTTGTGCATAAAATCCCCATCTAGTGCCTACTCATCCAATATCCCCAGACTAGTTTATGGCTTGTGGCCTTTATCAGTGAGGAGCCTTGGATCTGAGAGCATTGTAGCTAGATCTTAGGATCTAATGCAACCCTCCAGAAGCCACCTTTTATCTTTACTTAACTACAAAACTATGAGACTTAAATTGAAAACACTATAATATCTCCAATCGAAGATCATCAGCTTATATAGAAACTAGTCTGGGGATATTGAATGAGTAGGCACTAGATGGGGATTTTATGCACAAGCCTTCTGCCATCCATTGATTACTCTGGCTTGCACTGAGTGGCAATATGTATAGAGAGTTTTGCCTGTTTTAATAACAGTTAAGAGCAAGCATAAGAAATAGTAATCATGTGATGTTTATTGGCTCATTATTACTTAAGACATAACAGCCATTCATTAAGACTTTAACTTTGATAAGGATGAATGTTGTTTTGTCAAAATGTTGGAAACAAAATAATACATGGTTTAACCCAAATAAGATCTATTTTTATAATATAACTTGAAAATAGTATATATATATATAAAGTTTTCTGAAGACATTTTGTTGGGATAGCTAGATAATAAGGCCCAACAAATTAATGATAACATTTAATCATCACTACTGGTTAATATAAATTACTTTAATATCTCAAATTCAGACACAACACAAAATAAAGAAGCCACTTTACATCATTACTTCATTTTAATTTTAATAAAATAAGTAGATAATAAAACTAACAAGATTAGATTTAATTACTTATTATCTTGAGGAAAAGGAAAAAAAGCCAGAAAAGTGTTAACAAAAGTAAGTAAACAATGAATATTTTAAGTTAATAAACATCACATGACCACCACCTCTTATGCTGTGTGTGGCAAAATATATATAGTGAGTTTTTGCCTGTTTTAATATTTTAAATTGTTAGATATTTCATAACATATATTACTTCCAAATAGAAATTAGCCATTGTAAAAAGATTAATATTTAAAATAATATACAAAAAATATTTAAAACAAATTTCTACTTCATTTCATAAGTAATGCATTAAAAAGCAAAACAAAATATATATTTTCTTGAACCATAACTTTGGTTCTTAGACGTAAATAAATCAAATCATGGGATTCTCATAAATGAATTAATTCATGCAATTACAGTTTGTGATCAAAGTAAATACTCTATTATTGATTTAATTAATTAATTATTTATGACCATCATTTTATTTAAAGTTATCTATAACAATTAAAACTGTGATTAAAAAAATATTTTTTTAAATACATTAGTCATCAAATTAAATAAAAACCTTTAAAAAATATTTTACATAAATTATTTATTAATTTTTAGGATTTGTATTTTTTATTAAAAAAATATACCTCTATATTATATCAATTTTTCAAAATCATTTATCATAAACAAAATTTCTTCAGTTTATATCAAGATATTTATATAAAGTTTAAAAAGAATGGGGATGTATGGCGGTGTTTATTATATCTATACAAAATTTGAAACAAAAATCTGTTCAGTAGAAGTTAAAAATCAGTTACAGGCAAACAAACAGAAAAGAGAAGTTAATAGAAATCATTTTAAAAAACGAATCTAAAAAATGTCACTGTATTTTTAGTGTTTCAGTTTTTTACAATTGACTTTTTTGTTAAGAAGTCTATCCTTATATCACTTCAATTTTTTCAAAATCAATTATCATAATCAGGGAAGTTATTTTCAATTGTTTATTTTCAAAATGAGAATTTAAAAAATGTCTAGTAGCTGAAATTATTATTATTATTTTTTATTTTTTATTCTCATGCCACGATATCACTCCAACTTTTTGACACTTTTAATCATAAACAGGAAAGCTGTTCATATCTGTTCTTTTTTTAAAACGGAGAATCTAAAAAATATCACGTAGTCAAAAAATTTCCCTCCCATTTTTTGTTTTGTTTCCACAAGTATTAGTGAACATATCATCTTTTGAAATTAATGAACTGATATGAATGTAGTTTAAATGCAATCTACTTACATTGTTAGACTGACCATCTTTCAAACTTTGCATAGTCAAACATGAAAAATTTGAAGAAAAATCATTTTGTAAAATTAGATTAAAAATCAGTTACAAGATGATCCAAACAAATAAAAGTAGATGTTAAATAAATTATTTAAAAAATCTCTTATTGACAATATGTTTACTTGCCAAACTATAAGTAAACAAATTTATTTTGGCACAGTTATTTTTCATCTAAAAAATAATATCAAAGATGGTATAAGTGAAAATTCCGACATGCAGGAGTGGGTCAAGGGTATTAGTTGTCTGAACACACGAAATAAAATGTCACTCTTAATGCTTTTAAAATAAGATATTAATTAGAAGTATGTAAATAAGTGCCAAACTGTAGAATGATAAAAATAAACCAGACGCATTATATGTGATTTCCATTCTTATCTTTGAATTGCATTTTTAGTTTTTCATAATGATAGAGAAAAATTTATTATTGAGTAACAAATTTAGGACCAAAATTTAGCTTTTGGTAAGAAAATGATTCATTATGAAATCTATTTTTTATACAAAGCTACAAAAACAATAAATTTATATAAAAATCATACCATCTAAGTGAAAGTCTGTTCATTTTTATTCATTAGTCCATCAAGCTTCTGGTACCTGGTTTCTGATCCTAATGCATAGAGATGATTTTCCTTTAAGTAGAGAAGACAAGCATAACTAATAACTTTCAGGTTTGAATCCAATTATTTTCACATTTAAATTCTGATATTTCTTTTAAGCATATAAATGTATCCAAACCTTTAAAACAATAGATACTTATTTGATGCCAAATCACATATCACTGACTTTATTTTCCTTTTCCACTGACAACAACGCATAAAGAGAACTTTCCTTTCACGGACAAAAGTCAGCCATATTCAAGAGAATAATAAATGCTAACTGTTTCTTTCCAGATTAAAAAAGTGAAATTTAGATTGCTTGATATTACACATAAATTAATCAATCTTGTAAAATCTATTGATCTGAAATATGATATCCATAAACATATAACTAGGGTTGATGTAATTTTAGATTTTTGACAATAGAATTTTTTTTTTTATAGCCAACTGGCACATTTTGATGGTTTTTGTTTCATTGTTTTATATTTTGTCATATCCTCAGGAATCTCATCAATGGATTGGCCCCAATTGAATGTGGAGATAATTAAAAATGTATTCTTCCATAGTTTTAGAAATTAACCACTTAAACAATAAAATACATCTGGGTCTCATTTTATGTGGTAGGTAGGTTCCTCAGAAAACTCACACTAAAAAAATTGTGCAAAAATAGACTTAACATACCTTAAAAAATGGGGGATAGGTTCTGTAATTTTCATAAATTGCATACAAAGCAACAAGGAAAAATTACTTTAAAATTTGCATAAAAAAAGGAAATAAAGTATGACTAATAAAAAATATCAAATATTTGAAAAAAATTGATACAAGACAAACTTTTTTTACTTTTTTTATTAACTACAGTATTTAATTTTACATTTTTCATATATATTTTAATCATTATCACTATTTGACAATATGCAGTTCATTTGTGAACTAGTAAAAAATCAGATTTGTCACACAAGGAAATACAACTAGTGCTACTTTCAGTCTTGTGCTGTGTTAATGGTTTTCTGTCAACAATGTAATCAGTGATTAAACTTTGAGATGATGTTTTTACAAATTGTTTATAAAGCTTGCAATATCCAATCATATAACTATTTAGCTCTCTGTTGGAATTTAAGAGGTTGTTCACTGCAGCAAACTCTTTCAGATTTCAGAATTTTCTGATGTTTTTCTTTGTCTCACACATCAATGAAAAATCTATGATTAAATGATTTTTACTTATCAGAAAATAATAAATTTATATTCATTTGATAGATATTTTGTATACTAGTGAAATAAATTTTAAATGTTCACATTTTGTTTCTATATTAAAGAAATGAGATTGCAATCAAAACAAAAAGATTATACATTATTATTAGCAAGATTATTTTCAGTTTACAAAATCAACTAATCTTCATTATTTATTTTAAAAATCTAAAAGAATAATTATTTCTGTTATATCTAACAAAATGTTTTAAAAGTTTAAAATTTTTAAATATTTATTGTGATATTTTTACACTCGTAAGTATAAATCTATTATTATTATTCACTCATAAGTATAAGTAGGTTATTTACATAAAAGCTAAGATTCTAAATAGCTTCAGGCCATATTCATGTTAGCTGCTAATATAACATTATATTTTTGAATAAAAAGTATTTCAAGTCGAAATAAGTTAATAATTTAAATTTATTGATATCTTATAAATATAGTGAAATATGAATTTCTTTATTGCATAAACATGAATTGCATAACTTCAAAATCGCATTAAAATATGTGCATAAAATGAGACCCAGGTGTATGATAAAATTTTAAAGACAGATATAAATGTAACTGTTCTAGGCAATAAAAAAATTATGAAATCTCAAGTTACAGTGTCTCCATTCTATTTATAAGATATTCTTGATGATGTTACAGTTGTCACAATGACTGTTGAAAATTGCTCAAATCACAATCAATGATGTAAAAATTTGTTCAAGAAAATTTGCTCCCAATTAGTAAGTGAAATGGAGATTTTAAAATAATTGGATACAGTGAAAATGAAATTCTGTTTTGCAAGTTCAATATCATTTTTCATTTTAAACCAAAATAAAGAATTTATATTATGATTTTAATACATTCTGATGAATACAAATATTTTTACATATGCTTTTTAATAATAATTTTTTATAACTACTTTATGAACAAACATATATGAAACATAAAACATTTAATTTTATAATAGGTGTTGCTATCATGATTGTAATAACAAAAATTGAAATGTGTAATACTTAATAACAATATGGATTCTCTTCAAGTGATTTTTTTGATTCCCTTAACTATTTTCAAAATCTATTTATTTATTTCTTGTTTATATTTTTCTCTGAAATTGATCACAACAGATTTATGATTTAATGCTAGAATTAGGTTGCCATGATTATTTATTCAACATTATATTTCAAGACCTTCATATCCATAGATCAAGTGAAATGAAAATTAAATGACCAACAAATTTGTTTATTTTTTTAACATAATATGGTATACAGTATTAACATGGGTACTTACAATATATATAATCAACTATTAGTGTCCAGTCAATTTAAAATACAATTTAATTTTATCGAGATTTTTTTTTTAAAATATTAAATACTTTTGTTGACTGTGCACTAAAAAGAAATAATTTAATTGTTTCTTCAACCACAATTGGAATTTTTAGATTTAATTTGAAATAGAGTACAGAGGAGGGGGTGCAGAAACTAATTAAGTCAATGCCAATGACTTGTTTAATTTCTGAACCCCACATGCTTTTATTTCAAGTTAAATGTAAAAAGTCCAATTGTGGTTGAAGAAACAATTATTTTTATTTCTTTTTAATGCACAGTCAATAAAAGTATTTAATATAAAAATGTTTTATCTTTATTATTTAAAATACACTTTTAAAATTTGTTAAGTTATAAATTTTCAATCTCACTTTTAAGAAATTAATGTTATCATTTGTAAAAATTACAGATTATAATTCATGCAATCCACTTTGAGAAAACAAAATGTTCAATTGGATAAATTATGACTCTTGCTTTTTAAAAAAAAATCCTTTTCTTTGACACTAAAAAGTTTGTTTGTTGTTAAACATATAAATCTTATAATTTTAAAAATCCTTTTGTAGTTTGTTAAATATTATATATACTTCAATTTTGAATCATTCAAAGTTATAGTTAAGTAAAAAGAGAGAGATTGAGAAAGCCAATTGAGCAATGTACAGTTAAAATTTAATTCAAGCCATTCTTACTTTTTGAACTGGATATCACAAAAAAAGATAATACATGTTAGAGCTAATTGTGCTAGATGACGGAGGGTTATGAGCTGCCTCAGCCTTCCATGTTATTGAAAACCGTTTCCGAATTATACACAACTATCACATATATTTAAAATGAATGCAATATATATCCACTATTCAATGCTGAGGGTGTCTAAAAGCTATCTCTGATGGTTTTTTGCTTGCATACTTCTCAATAGTTCTTTTTGAAAATCTCCACACAACTTTTCAACTGCAACTGGACAATTGATGACTAAAAGACTGGCTGTTTAACTGGTGAAAACTGATTGACTTGACATTTTTAAAATCCTATTTATGTTTAAGATAATGCTTGTAAAAAAACACACAGACAAATTACTGCAAATGAACCCTCCTTGTAGTCCACAGCTATTTATTTTTACATGGACCAACTTAATCAATTATATAGCTCAAGACTATAGCTATTTATTTTGAATGCATAACCGGCCGACGATCTTGTTTAAATGTTTTAATTGAGTGGAGAAAATATTAATTTAACATTTGTTTGCAATTTTACATATACAATATCTTTCATTGAACAAATGATTACAGAAATATTTATAAAAACTTAGTCATATCATTTTTTCCTTTTTTACATATTCACGCATTACAATAAGCTACTTAAAATAACAAAAGTATCAACTTTGTCTTTCTTCTTTCTTTCTTTTTTTTAAACAGAATTTCTTATTTAATTTATTAACCAACACTTTTCTAGTTAGTAACAAGTTTTTATTATATCGATATTAACATCTACACATACACAAATCAGTAAAATAATCTTAACAAGAGGATACTTTTAACATTACGATTGCTGTTATTTTTATATATGTAATCTAGGATACTAGGAGTATATTAGTAATAAATATAGACATGGCGTTGGTGGTCGAGTGGTCAGAACAGCCGCCTTACAAGCAGTTGTTGCGGGTTAGCGGGTTCGCTTCCCGGCCGATGCTATGACACATGGAAAAAAAAGGTTGAGATTTTATTGATATTATGATGATTTTAATGATTACTTACAAACCCATTTTTGCCTTGAGCATTATTACACTTATTATTTAAGTAATACTTTGGGTGCAATTTGAAAATTATAATTGCAATTTGTAATGTTATTTATTGACTATTTATTAGTCTGCATTCAAAACAGTTTATATTTACCTGTTTAAAGGAAGTTTATTTAAACCTCTTTGTAACAGTAACTTAAATCTCTGTGGGCAATCTTTAGTGTCTATATTAATATATTGGACCATAAATAAAGGTAATATTCCACCTTTATTGTTAAAAAGAGGTTGCCTTGACAACAAGTTGAGATTGTTGATTGTTATTGATATTGGGATTGTCTAAATGTTAACAGATTTTAATGATTGTGGATGTATATATATATGTACACATAGCTACAAAAACTGAAAGGAGACACTTTCATTTCTCTTGGGGGACTTAAAGAAATTGAGTAGGGAAATTCTTAATGCCAACTCCATACAATATTAGAAGAGTGGTGTTTCTTCTCAGTTGTCTGATAGCTCTTAATTAAAATATCAGTTGAGTTTTCTTGAAGGCAGAATAAATATATGTGAGAATGATTTTTTTCTAATAGATATTTACAGTCATTTTAGACAAAAATTAACCATGACTGTTATTCACAGAAGAATGTAAAGTCATCAGTCAAGGCAGCTGTTGGTGACTGAAGGCAGAGGGTGCTAAGAATTCCTTGATTGCAGACCCAGGTTGCCATTTGATGATGTCATTTTATTTAGATACTTACAACTGCAGATCACTTTCAAATGAAGAAAGCTTGCCAGAATTGGAAAAACTGTCTCATGTTAAATGGGACATTATTGGAATTTGTGTAGAAGAAAAGGTGAAAAGATAATTGTCATAAAAAGTGGACATGTATTTTTACTACAAAGACATAAATATTAGAAGTACAAGTGAAGGATTCATTATAAATAAAAAGTGGAAGAACAACATTGTGAACATTGATGGTGTATTAGACAGAGTGGCAAAGATTAGTTATTCAACTTAATAGCAGATATCAAATGCATATAATCACATTTATGCCCTAACAAGGTCTCATAGTGATGAGGTAATAGAAGATTTTTATATGGATGTACAAAAGGCTTTTTCTCAGACCAAACAACATCTTAAAAATGTCATAGGAGACTTTAATGCTAGAATTGGTAAACAATTGAAAGGTATTAGTGCTGTAAGTAAATAAGAAAGGATATAGACTTGTGGGGATTACAGACAAAGAAAAACTTTATATTACAAATTCTTTTTTTGAAAAAAATGTTAAATGAAAGGTTTTGACTAACAGAAAATATGAATTTCAAGATTGAAATGTTTTTAATAAATTTATCACAGGAAGTGTCCATCAATTAGTGACATGTAAAATATAAATTAATGCAAAACTAGAGAGACAAAAATTATTAAGGCAAAACAATATTCACAGTTGATATTCCTAAACTTTAGAAATATTCCAATGAGTTTAAATTAGATCTTGCAAACTATTTTCACATACAAACAGATTACGAATGTGATTCAGAGTTGAAAGAAATCAATAGGAAGAGAACTGATGTATTTTTAAAAACTGCAACAAAGACAGCTGGTACAAAAATGAAGCAGTTGATCAGTAAAATTTCTATTGAGACAAAAAAATTTATGAAGAAAAGAAGGAATATTAAAAAATATAAAAATGATGCATTAAGAAGCATTGAATATCTCTCATTTTGTAAATGGTGCAAAAAAGAGTTGATAATCATATAAGAAAGTGTAATTATGAAGTAGCAAAGAAACTATAGAAGATAATAAAATTCTCAAGAGTGTAAAACAACATCTTGATATTATAATATAATAGACCATATACACCTTAATTGACAATCTACAATGCAGTTTAACATATGATTTATTTTATCTTTATTTTTATATGTTAAACTGCATTGTAGAGAGTTAACTAAGGTGTATGTGGTGTATTATACTATATGTAATTTAGCAATGCAAATAAGAAGGAGAAGTGGAAGGAAATTTTAACATCTTGGTATTAGAAAAAAACTGCAATAAGAAGAAAAGATGGAACTATTATTAACAAGAGAAATGACATTATAAAATGTGTAGAAGAGTTCTATCAAGAATTCTACAGCTACTATATTTTCTGAATTGTGCAGGATTTTAATTGAAGTGAGACATGCAATTAAATTTATGAAGAAGGGAAAAGTTCCAGGTAATGATGGAATTAATAATCAATATCTTAAAAGAAGCAGTTGAAGAAATATAATTTTTTTTGGCAAAATTATATACCAAACGTCTAAATGACAAATGTGCACAAGATGATTGGAAGAATGCGGTATTAATATTACTGTTTAAAAAGTTGATAAAGAAGATATTAGAAATTATGGATCTTATCAGTTCTATACAAAATTTTCATAAAAACAATTACAACATATCTATAGCAAACTTTGGATTTTAACGAAACAAAAGAACAAGTTGGATTTAAAAGTTGTTTTAGTACAGTAGATCATATCCAAATATTGAAAGAATGTTATAGAAAGGATCAATGAATATGAGTTGCCATTATGCTTAAGATTTGTAAATTATGAAAAGGCATTTGATTCTATAAACATTTCTTCAGTGATTAAAACATTGGATCACCAAGATGTAGACCCAGAATATTATCATATTCTGAAAAATATTTATAAAATTGTAACAGCAATAATTAGATTAAATAATGATACTGAAGAAGATTAACATTGAGAAGTATGAACAACAGGGTGACTCCATATTCAAAATTTTTTTGCAGCACCTTTGAAAGAAGTATATGGATTAAAATGGGAATCTAAGGGAGTAAAAGCAAATGGAGGTTATTTAAGTCATTTAGATTTTGTAGGCAATGTAATTGTTTAGCAAATAATGCTTTAGAGCTTCAGGAAGTGTTGCAAGGAATAACAAGGTACATTGGTTTTACATATTGTACTATGGATATACAGATTATTCAATGATTATATGCATGTATATAGAGTTCTGTGGTGTTGTGTTCAGGCGTAATCTTAGAGTACTTCTTCACTGGGTAGATCAACTAGGGCCCATGTGTTTTCTGCAATGTTAAGGTAGGCTGTGGAAAAGTCTGTTTTGCGAGTTTATTCAGCTATGATAGAAGGCTGTCTCAATGTTGGGTATTCAGACTTGTTTGACCAGCTTACATCGAAGAGACCAGATTGTAAAGTTCACAAATGTTGCCAGTCTAAGATGGCATAGGTTCCTTGTTCTATCACATTGGTCAGAGACAAAGAATTGTGGGTTTGGTTCTTGAATGGTTCGTATTGCTGATTGGAGCTTTTGTAGACTTGGGCAGTTCGTTAGCGTGTGGTTGGTGGTTTCATCTTCTCTCTGGCAGAGTGCAGACATGTGCTTGCTAGATTTTTGAAGCCTCTCTTATAGTAGAGAAAGGCATTTGTGGGAAGGGCTTCCAGATTTACTTTAATGAGGAAGTCAACATACTTTGGGGGAAGGTGCCAGTGTTTCGTTAGCTTGATGAGTCTTTGGTTGGTAATATGGAGGTAGGCAGAGATAGTGGAACTTTGCGGTGTGTAATATGAAGATTCCCATATGTGAGTTTTCTTGTGAATAGGCTTGCATTGGCTGAAAGATGGTTCAGGATTAGAGTCACTGATTGTGAAGCCAGTTGTTTTGTTTAGAGGGTGGTGGCCTATCTGTGGGCTCGACAGGTAGTGGGCATTCAATGGCATCATTGTCCTTAAAAAGTTTGTGAAGCACATTGTGTGTTCTTTGTAGGTTGACTGTTTCAATGGAGTGGAGTGAGAGATCGGATTCTCTCTCCTGTAGGGTTATGCATTGTCTTGATACTGATGGCTGCGACTTTTCCTCCCCGGCCAAGTCAGACGTGTGCTCTTCCGATCTGTTTATGAATCCTTTGGTGGGGTTGAATCCAGTAAGGTAGTAGGTTATTTTGGGAAGCAGGATGGCATTTAGTAATGCGACCTTTCCAAAGAGGGACAAGTAAATTTTTGATATTGATGCTATTGTGGTTTGTGTTTCCCAGCAGTGAGTTTGGATTTCCTGTCTCATGAGTGAGTAGGACTTTGCTACAGGGAATCCCAAGAACTTCTGTGGTTGGGCATTGAACATGGCTGGAATTTGTTTTCCTGTGAGTAATGACCATATTGCTGACTCTCGTTGTTGAATGTGAGGCCATGCATTGTTGCGTAACTGTCAAGTATGTCTACTAGGTTGTTAAGGTGGTCGATGGAGGGAAGAAAGACGACAACATTGTCCATGTAGGAAATGTGTTTTATATTTTTATTGATGTAATCTACTTGGATGCCTGGAAGTGTGTTTTCTATTTGGAGTAGGAGAGGGTTTATGTAAGCTGTGAATAACAGCGTGCTCAATGGGGATCCCTGTGGGATGGATAAACTTGGTTTGAATCCCGGGCTATGCGTCCATCTAGCGTGAGGAAAATTCCGGTTGTTTAAAGGTTCTCTATGATTTGTAGAAGAGGTTGAGGTACTTGGTATTGTTCAAGTGTTTTAATTGCACATCAATGCATACCGAGTCAAATGCCCCTGCGATGTCGAGTTGAATGGCAACTGGCTTGGACCTTCTTTTGTGCGCACTTGGTCTATTACTAGACGGAGCGGCTTATTGCATCTGATGTGGCTGCACCCTTCTTAGCAAACTGGTATTTTGAGATGTGCTTGAGGACATTGTCTTGCATTTTGTCTTTGATTATAGACTCAATTATCTTGATCATGAGTGGGATCATTGAGATAGGCCTTAGGTTTTGCAGTTCAGTTGCAGCATCACTCTTTTTAAGTAGTGGCACCATTGGATCAGGTATAGAAATTCAAGTTGGCAAGTTCCACTGCTGAGTAGATCAATCATTTTCTTGATGATTGGGATGGTATATGCTCAGGTGGAGTAGAATGAACTCGGGATGCCATGTAGTCCAGGATGTATTTTGTCTGGGATTGCATTTAATTTTTTTTGGATTGTAGCATGGTAATGTCATGAGTGTTGTCTGGATTTATTTTGAAAGTTCTTCTGTCACTGGGTGTGATTTGGTTTTGAAACTTTTTTTTGAAATGTTCTTGGAGTTTACCTAGCATTGCAGGGCCAATGTATTGTTTACCATCTATGGTGATGTCACTTGGGCCTTTTCTATTCTTTCCTGATCCTAAGGCCCATCTGATGTATCCTCTGGTCCAGCAGTGTTGAGGTACCAGGTAGCTCCGGGCTCTTTTTGTTGCTATGTGTTCTGCTAGAATCTTTTGGGTGGTCCTATATTTAGTCTTTAGTTGTAAGATTGTTTCTATGTTTTGTCCTTCCAGTGTTAGGTGCTTGAGGGTATCTGCAATGTTGTCTAAGCTGTTTAAAAGTTTCAGGGGTCCTGGTCTTCGGAAAGAGTAGGTGGTTATTAGTTTCTGTAGTGTTTTTGTGAATAGAGGCCATGCCTCTGTGATTGGCCTGGAGAGTATGTTTGTTTGATGGAATTGTATGTAGGCTTCTGAGAACAGGCAGGCTGGTGTAGTTCCCTGGTTATGAGTCTTATTGTTCTTTGGTGGTTGTTTGGGTCTGGGGAGCTTGAGGAAACCTGAAGTTTTATCTCTTGTAATAGGTGGTCTGAAAAAACCACTGGCCAGAGTCTGGCTTGAGTGGTAGGCAGTAAGTTTGGTGAAAAAAGGTTAAGTCGATGAGGGACTTATATTTAGTTGTGTAGAATAAAAATGCTGTCTCAGGGAGCAGGTTTCGTGCACTCATTAGCTTTAGATTGATTAATGGGAGGTAGTTAGACTGGAAGGTTCATAGGAGTGGTTGAAGTCTCCTATCAGGATGGAAGGAAATGGGTTGGTTCGAAGTGTCGCATTTATTGTGTGAATAATTCTGCGGATGTTGTCAGGAGCCTTTGTCATGTATATGTTGCATAAGTTGATGGTACAATTGTTGTACTGAAGGATGGCTATGAGACAGTGGTTGTCTATGTATAGTATTTTGAAGAAGGTTATGGGAGATAATTTTTAATTAGTATGGCCCTCCGGATCCTGGAGTTTGGGCTATGGAGTAGTGAAAGTAGCCCAGTGAGTTTAGTTTCATGATGTGTGGGCCAGACTGTGTGTGTAGTTTTGTTTCGGAGAGACAGAGGATATCTGGTTGATGTTTAATGAACCATCTGTGAAGTGCTTCAACTCTTTCTTTGGAGTTTAAGCCTCTGATATTTACTGCTGTGATTGTAATAGTCATGGTGTGGTGAGTTTTTTTTTTTTTTTTTTTTAGGTGAAAGTATCTTCTGGGGCGGTGTCTTCTGGTAGGGGTTTTTCTGAGGGGCTGTTCTCTGACTCAGGAAATGAGATAAGGAATATTTCATTTTCTGTGGTTGTCGGCATGGGGTCTTCCATTGATCTGAAAATTGGTAGAGTATCTTCTTCTGTGGTTGTCAGCATAGGGTTTTCAGGCGGTCTGACTTTTGGTAGAGTCTCATTTTCGGTGGTTGTCAGCATAGAGTTTACAAATGGTCTGAATTTTGGTAGAGTCTCATCTTCCCTTGATTGAATTTCTCGCCGTTTTTTATCTAATGGTTTACGTGATTCCTGTGATCTGGTAGTTTTTGTTCTGAGGTCCACTTTGGCTGGGTCTGAGGTACTGGAGTCATCAGTTGATTTTTCTTGTGTGCTGGAATTATTTTGTCTTGATCTTTTGCGGTTGCGTGGTTTGGAAGGTTTTTTAGATGTTTTGGTGGGTCCCTCATCTTCTGATTCGATCATGGTCTCTGATGATGACCGCGATCTAGTGAGCTTTGAGTCCTCTGCCATTCTGTGGTGGGTTAGGGATTTTCCAGTATCTGGGATGCTTGTGTGGCTATGGTTTGTTCCCATTGGAGTGGGTATGGACTGATGTGTGTTTTTTGTTTCTGTTTGTGGTTTTGGGTAGGTTTTAATTGGATGTGTAGAATCAGTGGGGTCTTCGATGGTGCTGTTGTGATTTTTTGTATATGCCTGACTGCTTATATCACTTGTATTGAGGGGACACTCCTTCATTATGTGTCCTCTGTTCCGACAATTGAAGCAGAGTTACCATATAAAAATAACAAAGTAGGATTAAAGATGAATGTTAAAAAGACTAAGTAATATTCAATGAATTTTCTCACAGTAAGAATAGTAATAAAAATGCACACACTGTATATTGGATTACCATATATATGTGAGTATACAAGAAGAAGATGCAAAAATAAACAGTAAAAATAATGAAAAAAAAAGTTTTTTCATTTTTATTACATTTATACATTTCCATCTTTAGGAGATTGATAATGAAGCAGAGTTACCATATAAAAATAACAAAGTAGGATTAAAGATGAATGTTAAAAAGACTAAGTAATATTCAATGAATTTTCTCACAGTAAGAATAGTAATAAAAATGCACACACTGTATATTGGATTACCATATATATGTGAGTATACAAGAAGAAGATGCAAAAATAAACAGTAAAAATAATGAAAAAAAAGTTTATTCATTTTTATTACATTTATACATTTCCATCTTTAGGAGATTGATAATGATAAGTTAGAAGATGTTATCAATTACAAATATCTTGGTCAGATTATTAGTACAGAGGGAAACATAATGAATGAAATTAATCATAGAATTAAACTTGGTTGCATTACTTTTGGTAGAAATAATATTAATAGGAAATATGTCTATGTGTTTGAAAAGGAAAGTTTTTAATAAATGTGTTTTACCAGTTCTTACTTGAGGATCTGAGAGTTGGATACTTAACAGAAGAGCAATAAAGAGACTTCAGATGATTCAAAGAAGTATGGAGGGATGCATATTAGGAATAACAAGAAGAGATTGAAAATGAAATATATGGGTGAGAGAACAAACAGGTGTAATTGACATCATTGAAAGAATTAAAAGACTGGAGTTGGACTGTACATATTGGTAAAAGAGATGATAATAGATGAACAGTTGAAATCTTAAACCAAATTCCAAAAGAATGTAAAAGATCTACAAAGAGATAACATGAGAGATAGATGGATGAAATAAGGAAATATGATGGATTGAACTTGGAGAGACCTTCATCCTGTAGTGAATTGATAATGGTTGAACATGATATATATATATATGCTGTGTGTATAATATAAGTAAATACAATATTTTTTCAACATTACATGTTATTTTCAATTTCCTGACTAATTATTCAAATGCTGTTAACACTTTTTCAGTATCCTTATATTTACTATATTACAAACTATTTGTGTTAGCAGATCCCGATTTATAAAGAGTTAGTTCACCTAGCAAGCTTCTAAATAAGAGTAAAATCTAATATATTCCAAATAGAAACACCATCAATTTTATATGGCATTATTCTACTCTACATGATAGAATTAGTTTTTTATTTGTTTTAATGCCCATATAAGTGAATGACTATAAGTCAAATATTTTTAATATAAATTAGAATTTTCTGAACATTGTATGTAATTTTTACTGTATTTAATTATATTACAAATATTTCTCTTATATGTCTTTACTTACATGAGCTTTAAAATGAGTAATAAATGAATACTGTCATATAGGTCAGAATTAAGCTATATATAAATATTGATAATATTTTCACAGCTTGAATGTGTTAGACTTTCCTCTTATTTAGAAACTTGCTAAATATGCTACTCTTATATATATATATCTGAGTATTCTTACGCAAATGGTTATTTTGCATTGCCATGACAGTCTAGTATGCACAAGCACACTGTATTAGTAGACTATTGTTGATTAATCAATAAACTGGAAATTTTATATACATATTTAAAAATTTTATTCCACCATACAGTCTTGTAAAATATATAAAAAAACACATGAAAGAAATAAATGATTCTCAAGATGCATTTCTAGCTAAGCCAACACTCTTCAGTTGACAGATGAAAGAATGATGGAATGGAATATTTATGTGTATCTAAAAGATAATACACACCCCAAAACAAAGAGATAAAATTGGATTAATAATGGTATATAATTATATTTAATAAAAACATATATATTAATATTTAATAGTTTAAAGTTTACATCTATGTTAGAAATGATATGAGAGTCCATAACTTAATAATTAAATATGTATTTTTTCTATAATAAATAGTGTCAATGTTATGAGTATAAGGATGTGCAATAATTTAATATTTATAGATATATGCTAAAAGTTTCTTAACATATCAATTTTTCATTTTCTTATATGTAAATATATTATCCAAGATAGCATGTTTATGTATATGGGGAGGGTGGGGCAGCTCTCCTATTGCCTCCAGTGCTAAATCCCTTGGGGCTCCTTTTGGTGGAGCTTATGGAGAAATGTTTATTTCTAACACTTTTTTTTGGTGCTATTTTAGTACGTGATCTCTGTACTTTTTTTATCACTTAGATATGTCAGATGACATTTTTGGTCATTTTTGAAATTCAAAATGGTGGAGATTGCATACTAAACTGGTGGAGATTGCATACTAAACTAGCACCCTTTTTTTCTATACAATATGCACAAATCTTTTTGAAATTTCAATAGTATTACATTAAAGTTGGATAAAATTAGAAAAGAATGATTCTAAGTTCTATTTCTGAAAGCAGATTATTTATTGACAAAGAAAAGAAAGACTGAAAGAATGCAATAATAAAGTGTTCATTATCACTGTATTCAAATTATTTTGTCCCAAAGATAAAAAAAAAATGCTGAAAGATTTAAATATTTTAATTTCCCAATTTTCAACCAGGATACAAGGTATTACATACAATTGTCACTTTTGTTACTTACATAAAACCCTGGAAGAACACTTATTTATAGAAATTAAAAAAACAACAACCCTATAAGTTACATTTATGGGTTTTAAGAAAAACTATCAAATTACTTTCAAAATTATGTTAAATAAATCACATTAACTCTTTCATAAAATGCAATTTTATTCTTTTTCTTTAACATGGATTGAATTGGACCAGAACAAGTTTATTGTTAACTACAAATAATTAATGTTTTTTTAGAAAATTATATTTTCTACTACAGATTCTTTGTTTTTTATGAGATTTTTAGCAACAGTTTGTTCTTTTTCTCAATGGAAGAAATTTAAATCTGGGAATTTTAATGGACTGGATCATTGGGTTTTATTTTCATTTCTTTTATATGTATAAAACATTCTATTTAAATGTTTAAATCACATAAATGATTTAAAATCATTTAAAATAAAAAAACTCATTTATAAATTTATAAAAAAGACAAAAAAAAAGAGCTATTGTTTTTTTTTTTTTCACTTTTACATTTATTGTCACTTATATAAATAATATGATTATGTGTTAATAACCCTTAAAATCAATATGTTTAAATGATACTTTGGTATTAGAGCTGCAACATGGAGCATGTATTAGACCTGCTGCACCTTTTCACATTCGTATCAATCCACTGATAACTTTGTACTTTTGGGATCTGACCAAAATAATGTGTACACATATAACAAGAGTTACAGGGGTAAGTTTGATATGAATGTGAAAAGGGCATGTAGGTCTAATGCATGCTCTGTATTTCAGGACTAAAAATAACTAAAAGTAAAAACATAATAAACATATTTATAAGAAATGATGATTTTGAACAAGTCATTAAAATATGTTCATATGATTTGGACCTAACAACTTTTAAGAACATTTGAAATAAAAAAAAAGTGATTTGCTATCTTAATGAAATGATGGCGTTACACAAACAAATTGTTACTAAACAAACAGTAAATGATTTTGGTTTTTAAATAATATTTATAAAAACACATTAAGTATACTCATACAATACTTACCATGTAATATATAACAGGAATTGTCACTTGAAACAAAATATTTCACATATTATATTACCACAGAAAATGGAGATCTCTATGGAAAATTTTCCCTCTGAAAATGTAGCATATGATTGTAGAGTGTGCTGGGATTTTCAATAGAAATGCTAATAAACATGTTTTTTTTTTTTTATAAACAAATTAAACCAAAAAAAATAAAATAAAATCAAAAACTGAAAATATACAACTGTATATGAATTGGAATAGCTATTGTCAAAAAGAAATCTGGACAATAACTGAAAATGTCAAAGTATTACAAAAAAAAAAGATCGCGTAGATAAAGAATAACATGTTTTGTCACATATGCTCACAGGAATTATTTCAATTTGATGTCATCACAACATTACACATTTATTGTAGGTGTAAAAAGGCCTCCCATCTCCCCTACATTGCAGCTCTAATACTAAAGCATCATTTAAATATATTAACTTTCTGTTCTTCAGTTAAAAATTGAAATATATGCAAGTGAGGAGGGGGAAAAATTTATTATCCATTTAATCCAAACAATAAATGGGATCAAATATACTTTTATACCTCAAATGATATATTTTTATGGTACTTTGATATTATTCTTGCTATGATGTATTACTTCTGTGACATGTGCACCCAGTAATAATTATTCAAAGTTTTTGTTTATGATGTCACATCATCCAAGAATCTCAGCATGACTAATCCATGTCATATATATATATATATATATATATATATATGATCACTAGATATATATATATATATATATATAAATGATCACTAGATAGAGCTTACCAATAGCTCTAAACAAGATTTGTTTTTATAAGTGCCGAAAGAGAAAGAATTCAAAATCTCTATCGTTGACCCTACTTCCAGACCAATTGGTTTCAAGCTTATGGCTCACTCAGTGAAGGGCTGGGTCTCCAGAAACTAGATCTAAAATACTAACTCAAAAGTCAGCACTTATAAAACATGTTTCTATCAATTTGAAAGTCTGAACTTTTCGGACACATAAATGTCTTCAAATCCAGCTTTGCAAACCATATAGCTATATGGGTCTTTACTGAGGTGAGCCATAAGCTCAAAACTAATTGGTCTGGAAGTAAGGTCAATGATAGAGATTTTGAATTCTTTCTTTTCAGCACTTATAAAAACAAAGCTTGTTTAGAGCTATTGGTAAGCTCCATCTAATGATCATTTAAATGCAAGCTTAAAAGCAAGCTACAAAATTTATAACTTGTTTTATTAATTATTATATATATGCACATTGTCAACTTTTCACATATATGTATACCACCATGTTGTAAAATATGCTGAATTGCATTCAGTTTGCCACAGTGATTTCACATTAACAGCTAAGACTTTTTATATTTGCATTTTTTTTTTATTTGGTAAAACTATATATATATATATATTTAAAAAATATATTTAAAATATAAGATTAAGGTTACAGTTCACCAATTTTTTTAAAGTTAAAAAAAACACAATGCTAAAACTTAATATTACAGTTCACCATTTAAAAAATATGTCAGGGTTCTTTCTCACATTTTTTTCTTTTTCCATAATGAATATGTCTCTCAATAATTGCAAATTAGATTTGAAGTGTGGTATTGCATGTGCTGGGGGTTTAAAATGGCACAAAGTGCCATAAAAAAACTCAGACCTACCTGTTTTTATTTAGTATTGTAGTGTGCTTTTTTTCACTAATGAATATATGTCTCCATTTTTATTTTTTAGATTTGAAGTTTGATATCACAACTGAATTGCCATATTACTCCAATAACATATTATTCTAAGTTTGCTATATGTTTAAATTAATGCCTCCACAGTATTTGCAGACAAATTTTATCAATTAACTTTATCCACACATCCATTGAAGGCATTACTTTAAATATGTCACAAACTTAGAATTATAAATAATACATCATAGCAGAATAATATCAAAGTATCATTTTTATTTTTTCAGTTGACATATTTATTAGCCTGCAAAATCTTACAATACAAATTTTCACAGATTAATACACATATATAGCTCAGATGAACTGCTATAAAATTATTTCCCATCACACATCATCAGATACTATTTTTGCCACAATATAAATACTATAATGGTAGCATTATATGGATTATATTGTTTAGGGAAAACAGAAGGTAAAATTTAGACAGATTACCCAAGATAGAAATGAGAATGGAGATAGGTGACTAAAATGACAGTAAATAAATAACAAAAATTATCTGATCTGACAAACTTGAGAATCCATAATCATATCAAATTTATTTTATTATTGTCAGAATTATTTTATAGAATTACTAATGAATCTGTTTAATAGTAAGCGGCATCAAAAACTTATAGTTTTATTCATAAGAGAATATATTTTCTTGTGTATGTTAGCTATGTAGGGTATTCAAATCTTTTTAAATAGACTTGGATCCTTTTTTATATTTTTCTTTTTTTGCTTTTCAAGCATAATAGCCAATATATTGTGTATTTCTATAAATCTTTTTTTTTCTTTTGCCATTTTCAAATTCATAGGTAAATTTTTAATTCCGAAAGCCCCCCCCCCCCGCCCAACAATTTAAACAATTATTTTCTTTGCAAATTTAAATCTAAACATTTAAAAATTTTTAAGCTCTTCATTTTTTATTAGGCATTTGGTTTTAGGTTTTTTAAATTAATTATTAAATATAAGTCGAGTGTATAACATTATCATTTAAATTTAAAACAGATTGGATAATTTTATTGTGCTATTTGATGTTAAACTGCATGTTGATAAAGAATAATTGTGTGATATTAAGAAAGATCAAAGAAAATTGTTTTTAAATGGGATACCAACTAAATTTGCTGTGATATTACTAACAGTTAGTGCATATACTAACCTGTTTGCTGTGATATTATTAACATTTGTTTGCTGTGATATTACTAACAGTTGGTGCATATACTAACCTGTTTGCTGTGATATTACTAACAGTTGAATGCATTTGGAATATTTAACTAAAAATTAAAACTTTTCTAAAGACATTCAACACACATATTAGATGATGGAAATAGTCCAATATAAAAATACAGCTAAAAGTACGGTATTTCAAAATTATTTCTATATACAAATAATATTAGATTTAAATAAATCTTATCAAAAGGTAAGGCGTAAAATTTTTTAAATATAACGTATAAACTATCGATAAAGAACAATTTGAAAAATTTTAAGATTAGTTTAGTCGATTAATCTGATCGTAGGCAGATAAAAAAAATCCGCTAAAACATTAAAAAAATAATAATAATAAATCGAATAAAATAAGTTTAGCTTTATTTAGAATCTGTTACTCTACAAAATCCCGCAGGATATAATGATATAAACGCTTTATAAAATATTATTTCACATTAAATGATTTTTACTTAACATATATAAGCACGTATTTCAGATTTATCTGCATAATGTTAATATTAATAATGAGCAAACCATTCGCGATTAAATCCGTCTTCGCTTTAATATATATATATAAAGTGTTAATCAAACGGAAAGTTTATTTTTAAATGCTTGAGACAAAATTCATTTCTATTGATGAGATATTTTTCTTTTTACAACTTTTTGTTCTCTTTTCTAGATCTCTTTTACTGTAATGGATTGAGTATTTTCTTAAATGTTACTTTTGAAGTCAGATGTAAATGTTTTTCTAATTCTTATTTTAATATATACAGTTTTATTTACATATTTATAAAATTTAAAAATTTTAATATTAAACTAAGTAAATTAAAAAGAGTAAAAATAAAAGAAAGAAATTTTGAAAACCGAAAGCGTTAAGTAAGTAAACAAACATAGGTTTTAAATAAAATTTTCATATCTAAATATATTTTATTAACGACATGAAGTATCTTGGTGAAATAAATTAAAAATAAATTACTTGATTTTATTTTCTATTAGCAATTTTATTTTATTTCATAAAAGTAAACATTCATAATATTTTATGGCTAAAGCAACTGTTTATGATTTTTGATAAATACAAAATTGAAAGAGATTTGTAATTTTTTTTCTGTTTGTACATTACTTTTGTTTTCTAGAAGTAATTTTAAATTATCGGTCTGTTTATCTACGCTTAAGCAAACTTAAAAACAAAAGAAACTGTCAGGCGTTGATAGCCGAGAGGTCAGCGCAGCCGCATTGCAAGCAAGTAGTTGGTTGCAGACGGTTGTTGCGGGTTCGCCTCTCGGCCGATGCTATGACATGAAAAAAAAAAAGAAACTGACCAAAGGAATTATTCGTTTTATTGATTCTACTCGATCTTTTCATAGACTAATCATATACTAAAAAAAAACAAAACAACAACAACAACAACAAAAAGAAACAAAACTGTATTTCCTAATTGTCAAAGGTCTTTCCAAATTCAATCCCGTTTTTTCGATTCATAGCATCTCTTTTCCATATCACTATAATAAACTTTCTTATTTTATCCATTCAACCACATAACTTTTTCTAAATATTTTACAATCTCTTTGGATTCAACTTAAGACTAGAAATATGTCCAGTTCACTTTCCACTTTCACTTCTTAATTCTGATTATTTTCTCACTATTTTAACTTTCAACCCTTCTTGCAATATATCTTTCATATTTCATTGAGTAATTTGAAGGCCCTGTTCTGTTCTGCTAATAAGAATTCAAGTCTCACGTGATAAAGAACATCAATTAAAAATCGTTCTTTTCAAAGAAATGGGCTTATTTTCTTTCAGTATTTATTTATTTGTAGTGAATTCACTCCATCCAATTTTAATTCATTGTTTTCATCTGTATTATTAATCTAGTTAAAGAAAATATTGTGATAAACTATTACTTGAACATCTAACCAAAAAACTATTACTAACTGAAGAATAACATCAAGATTATTTTTTAAAATAAATTTCATGCAAACATTTTTTTTTTAAAGGTCATTCTTTAAATAATCTTTTAATTTTATTTATCATAAAAATACAAATAATAATCAACATCTATATATGAATCTAACTTATGAAATATGATTTTTTTCTACAGTACAGGCTTTTTCATACTTGCACTTCTATATGCACTATATAGGGGATTTGAACTCAGACTTTCACATGCCACTCAACCATTCACGCTATCTCATACCACTGATACCCTTGATCACACACATTTCAAAAAGATAAATAATCCCCAGTAGATGTATTTCATGCTCAACCAGCACTCATCGGTTCATCCAGATTATCATCACACATAGATACAATCAAAGCTCAGCTTATATTAAGATAGCCAATCTTCACACTTTAATGGACAGGCTTCAAACCACTCCACCCCACAACTTTTCAGCTGTCCATTTCATTGAAAATCTGATGATGGCATGCCATGTATCATAGAAATACAAACAATCATTAACATCTATATATTAATCTAATTTATTTAAAAGTTCTTTTAATATTAAAGGTGGGTGGGAGGTAATTGTGGGTAATGTTTAGTTTAAATATATTGCTATTTTGTAGTTCTTTACACTTGAGAAATCTGCTTGCAGCAGCAAAACCATTGGTAGTGTTTTAGAGTTTATTTTCTTGGCTAGTTTGGTTGAGTTATGAATTTGGTGTAAATTTTGATTATTTATTGACTAGTTTAGCTTTATGCTTTTAATGTTTATATATTAATCTATATATATTATATTGGATAGAGTTGATGACTGTAGGAAGCTTGAAAGTCTGGGCTCAAATTCCCTTTAATTACATTTAGCTTAAGTATATATACTATACTTGGATTTTAATATATATATATATATATATATATTATTGTAACTGGGGAAAATGGAGTCTCAATGCTCATGAATTAAAAAAATATGTAAAATAGTCTAAGGTTAAAAAAAATCAGCAAGATTTTATAAAATAAATAGATTTAGGGATGTAAATGTTGTGGTGGTATGCATTGAAATGCATACTATGGGTTAGATCTATAGACAGTGTATAGGCAAAAGCTGTTTCAATAGTTTATACATTAATTCATTTGGTAAGGTGGATTGTTGATCATTGGTTATTGTTAAAACTATGTATATATGCATAAAATTTGATTTAAAAGAGAGTTTATGTACATATTTATTTTTTAAGTACATGCTTACATATACCATTGGACTAAAAATATACAATTTTGATTATGAAGGAGTAGTGTGTTATTTGGGATTTATGATATTTAGTCAGTATAATTAATATTTTCAAACATGTAAGTCAAGAATTTGATTTGTTGCATAGAAAACTCCAGAAGTCTGCCAATTATTAAATTTTAAGTCATATATATATATATTTAAAATGTAAACATTAAAAGCTTAAAACTAAATTAGTCAATAAAATAATCAAACTGACTCCAAATTCACAACTAATTCAGACTAGCTAAAGAAAATAAACTCTAAAACACAGCCAGTGGTTTCACCACTACAAGTAGACTTCTCAAATGAAAAATAATGACAAATTTTTAGAGTTTATTTTCTTTGACTAGTTTGGGTTATGAAAACAGGCAAAAACTCTCCACTGAGTGGCGCTACTGTATGGATAGTTTTGCCTGTTTTAATAACAATTATGAGCAAACATAAGAAATGGTGTTCCTGTGATGTTTAGTTTGGGTTAGTCGTGAATTTGGAGTAAGTTTTAATATTTAAAATGTATATTTTTTTTGTAAAAGTTATTTTTGCACACTAAAAAATGGAATAATGTAATTAACTCTTTTGGTGAATAGTATTAAAATGTTTATCAATAATAAGACTTTTATTAACTCTAAGTATGAGCAGATAAAAAAGCTAGCATATGAGTTTTGGAAAAATGGATTTTTGGCCAAGAGACTGTTTATTTACAAAAAGAAAAGGAAAATAATTTTCAAAATGTTAGAAAATAGTTGAACAGTTATTGGATAGCACTGAGTTTGAGGTAAATCATTGAGCCGAAATTCAGTTGAAAGCATAAGAAAAAGAGAATTCTTCAGAAATGAGCATAAGATTACTGACTTATTCTAATATTAGATACTGATTATGGTAATATGGAGGCAACAAATTAACATTGGAAAATTATATATAAATAATCACTCGCACACACTCTCATATGTATAAGAAAAGATTTGTCAAATTAATTGATTTATTTGAACTTGCAAAACCTGATAGCATAACAAACTACATATTATAATTTTATATGCTATTTAAATTTTATGTACTGACTTTCAGAAACTCTACATGTTCACATATACCAAATATAAAGGGTGTTTTACCCAGTTCAACAATTTTATACATCATATCAGATACACACTCAAGTAACTTATAATAATTATTAAAATAAAATATTTACCTGGATATATATATTTTAAAAAACTTTTACATAAATTTTCACTTATCAAATTCTTCTGCAGCAAATACTATCACAAATATCCCCATAATATCATATAAAATATTAATGAAATAATCACACAATATAAAATTACACTAACCTAATATTATGAACAAATTTCAAATTTATAAAACAGATTTATATATGATTGAGTCTTTCACCTGTTAAATTAACTGAAAGAAATAAAGTTCTTCTCATAATGAGAATTAATCCCTTTAGCAGAGTCTCTTTTGCTTTCTTTTTGGCTGGAAGATATGAGTTTTTCAGTCTAGGGATTAAAAACACACACACACACAAGTTTAAGTTAGAAATTCCTTTAAATATTTTTCATGATTGCAATTCAATAAAACAAGATGTTGGATTGCCTGAAGAAGAATAATCAATAGTGAAATAATTCCATCATAAGTTTTTTATTACTTAATTAATATTTAAGCATAAAATGAATTTGAGTTAGTTTTTCATTAGTTAAATGGCAAAAATAAAACAACAATCAATAAGTTGCTTATTAATGGAGTCTTGATTAATAATACTAATGATGGTATATTTTACAGACATTAGCTGAAAGATAAAAAATATCAATAAAGTCTTTTTAAAGGGTTTTAAAGAGTCAACTTTTTCCTGTTAAATTTTTAAAAAGCACTTTGAAGATACCACATTTTGTCTACTTTTTAAAGTTGGTTGAGACTTGAAGATAATTCATTTTTTATTTTATTTTAAATAAAAAGAATATATAGCTTTAGCTTTTGTTTCTAACAAGAGAACTGCAGCTATCTTTTTACTAATAATATTCTACATAACTTATTGATTTTAAAAGTTAGAATTAGTGAAGTGATAATCAATAATTAATTTCTTGAATATCAGTTTCAAAGTATATATGATACTAGAATTAATTAATAATAACTACTCTAAAAGTTCAAATCAATTAATAATTTTATGACAAGGCAAAATATATCTTCATCTCCTGATGTTCTATCAACTTCTGGAATTTTTTTGGTTCCAACATCTTTATCATTTCTTTTAAATAATGTGAAATTACCATTCGTTTATGACCATCATTAAATGCATGACTTAGCATATACTGTAGGAAGAGTAACACAAGGATAACTGTTAACTTTTCACCACTTCATTCAGATAACCATTTAGAAAATAATAAATGAAAATAAAAGTGCAAACTAGTTAATTTTCTTTTCTTTTTTTAATTTTTAATATCACCTTTTTCATAATTTTGATCACAACCACCTTTTTGTTTTTAAATTCTCTCTTTATATACTGGTGTATGTGTATTTTGTTGCATTGTTTTGTCACATGATATCTCATTATACAATTCAATTCGAAATATAGGAGATGGGACATTTCACACTAATATTAATCTAACCTTTTTTTAAATTAATTCATCTTTGACTTTCTAATAAAACATTTAAATCACATGTTGGCTAGACTTATTACATAATTATCTTTAAAAAATTATTTAAATTAATAAAATAATATATTTATTTTAAAACATACTCTTTATTAATCAAATACCTTTTTATTTAAAACATTTATTAACTTTATTTTACTTGAGAATTCATTATTATAATAATTATTATTCAATACTGTTTTAAAGTATTATTTTCAATTTTAAATTAATTAATTACTTTTTCCAGTCTTACTTTACACACATGCACTTAAACATCATACACATATGTATTTGATAAATAATAACCCACTTTTAAATAATAATAATAATAATAATAATAATAATAATAATAATAATAATAATAATAATAATAATAATAATAATAATAATAATAATAATAATAATAATAATAATAATAATAATAATAATAATAATAATAATAATAATAATAATAATAATAATAATAATAATAATAATAATAATAATAATAATAATAATAATAATAATAATAATAATAATAATAATAATAATAATAATAATTCAACTACTTAATACAATTTATTAAATCCAAAACTTCTAATTTCACTGAAATATCATGCAGATAACTAACACTTTATTTAAACATTGGTTTAAATATTATTTTTAAAGGCATTTACTGTCAAATAAACTATAACACACTTAATAAACTCTCACTGGCAAATATCCATATAAATATATTTATATAACTACTTTAAAACAGCAGATCCTATCCTAATATTTATTTCAGTTTAAATTATTAAATTGAAATTCTATGCATCTCACAATAAACTAACTATTTTTTAAATGATTATTAATGAGCATATTTAATAAACTGTTTTATTGACAAGTGGAACATTTAATTAATAACTTAATTAGAATAAAGATAATTGAGAACAAGCTTAGTTTTATTTAAGACAAGAATTTTTTCATTATTATTATAAGTTATATTTAAACCCTAGGTGCTTAAATATATAGTTACAATATATATATAT